>CM033275.1:25552177-25856209 GCA_019343175.1 Oedothorax gibbosus
CCTCTCCTCCTCTCCCTCCCTTTCTCCTTCTCCCCCTCTCCTCTTCTCCCTCCCTTCCTCCTCTCCCTCTCCTCCCTCTCTCTTCTCCTCCCTCCTCCTACTCTCTCCCTCCCTTCCTCTCTCCCCCCTCCCTCCCTCTCCTCCCCCTCCTCTCCCCTCCTCTCTCCCTCTCCCCCTCCCTTCCTCTCCTCTCCTCCTCTCTCTCTCCTCTCTCTCTTCCCCTCCTCCCTCCTCTTCTCTCCTCCCTCCTCCTCTCCCTCCCTTCTCCTTCCCTCCTCCTCCTCTCCCCCTCTTCCTTCTTCCTCTCCTCCTCTTCTCTCCCCCTCTTCCTCCTCCCTCTCCTCCTCTCCCCCTCCTCTCCTTCCCTTCCTCTCCTCTCCCCCCCTCTCCCTTCCTTCTTCTCTCTCCTCCTCTCCTCCTTCTCCTTCTCCTCCCTCTTCCTCCTCTCTCCCCCCTCCTTCCTCCTTCTCCTCCCTCCTCTTCCTCCCTCTTCTTCCTCTCTCCTCTCCCTCCCTCTCTTCCCTCCCTCCTCCTCCCTCCTCCTCTCCTCTTCTCCTCTCCCTCCTCTCTCCTCCCTCCTCTCCTCCTTCTCTCTCCCCTCTCCTCCTTCTCCCTTCCTCCTCTCCCTCCCTCTCCCTCTCCTCCCTCCCCTCTCTTCCTCTCTTCCCTCTTCCTCCTTCTCCTCTCCCCTTCTCTCTCTCCTTCCCTCCTCTTCCCTCCCTCCCTCCTCTCCCTCTCCTCTTCCTCCTTCCCTCCTCTCTTCCTCTCTCCCTCCCTCTTTTCTCTCTCTCTCCCTCCCTCCCTCCCCTCCTCCTTCTCTCTCCTCTCTCCTCTCCTTCCCTCCTCTCTCTTCCCCTCCCTTCTTCTCTCCCCTCCTTCCTCCTCTCTTCTCCCTCCCTCTTCTCCTCCTCTCCTCTCCTCCCTCTCTTCTCTCCTCCTCCCTCCCTCCTCCCCTCTCTCTCTCCCCTCCCCTCCTCCTCTCCCTTCCTCCCTTCCTCCCCCTCCTCCCCTCCTCTTCTCTCTCCTCTACCTTTCTTCCCTCCCTCCTCCTCTCTCCTTCCTCCTCCCCCTCCTCCTCCTCCTCCTTCCTCTTCCTCCCTCCCTCCCCCCCTTCCTCCCACTCTCCCTCTCCTCTTCTCTCCCTCCTCCCTCTCTCTTCCCTCTTCCTACTCCCCTCCTTCTCCCTCTCTCTCCCCCTTCCCCCCCTCTCTCACTCTTCTTCCCCCTCCCTCTCTCTCTCCTCTTCCCCCCTTCCCCTCCTCCCCCCTCTCCCTCTCCCCTCCTTCCCCTCCTTCTCCTTCCCTCCTCCCTCCTTCCCTCCTCTCCTCTCCCCCCCTCCTCTTTCCCCTCCCCCTCTCTCTCCCTCTTCCCTCCCCTCCTTCCTCCCTTCCCTTTCCTCCTCTTCCTCCCCCTCCTCCCTTCTCCCTCTCCCTCCCTCTCCTTTCTCCCCCTCCCCCCCTTCCTACCCTTCTCCTCTTCCCCCCCTCCCCTCCTCTCCTTCCCTCCTCTCCTCCTTCCTCTTCTCCCCCTTCCCCTCTACCTCCTCCTCCCCTCCCTCTTCTCTCCCTCTCCCCTCCCTTCCTCTCCCCTCCCTCCCTCCCTCTCCCTTTCCCCCCTTCTCCTCTTCCCTCCCCCCTCCTCCTCTTCCCTCTCTTCTCCCCCCCCCTCCCTTCCCCCCCCTCCCCCTTCCCTTTCTCCTTCTCTTTCTCCCCTCTTCCTCCCCTCCTCCCTCTCCTTCTCTTCTTCCTCCTCTCTCCCTCCTTTCCTCCCCTCTCCCTCTCCCCCCCCTCTCTTCCTCCTCCCCCCCTCCTCCTCTCTCCTCCCTCCTCCCCCTCTTCCCTCCTTCTCCCATCCTTCTCCCCCCTCCTCCCTCCCTCCTCTCCTCTCCCTCCCTTCTCCTCCCTTTCTCCTTCCCTCCTTCTTCTCTCCCCCCCTCCCCTCCTCTCCCCTCCTCCTTCCTCTCCTCTCTTCCCCCCTCTCTCCTTCCTCTCCCTTCTCCCTTCTCCTTCCTCTCCTCCTTCTCCCTACCCTCCCTTCCTTCCTCCCTCCTCTTCTCTTCTCCCTCTCTCTCCCCCCTCCTTCCCCTTTCTCTCTCTCCCCTCTCTCTCCTCTCCCTCCTACCCTTCCTCCTCTTTCCCCTCCCTCTCTCCTCTTCTCCCTCTTCTCCCCTCTCTCTCCTCTCCCTCTTTCTCTCCCCCTCCTCCCCTTCTTATCCCTCCTCTCTCTCTCCTCTCCTACTCTCTTCCCTCTCTAACTCCCTCCCCTCCTCCTCCCCCCCTCTCCTACCTCCCCTCTTCCTCCTCTCCTCTCTCTCTCCTCTCCCTCCTCTCTTACTCTCCCTCCTCTCCTCTCTCTTCCCCTCTTCCCTTCTCCCTCCTCTCTTCCCTCTCCCTTCCCCCTCTCTCTCTTTCCTCCTCTCCTTCTCTCTCCCTTCTTCTCCCTCTCTTCTCCCTCCTCCTATCCTCCCTCCCCCCCTACTCCTCTCTTCTCTCTCCCCTCACTTCCTCTCCTTCTCCCCTTCCTCTCCCTTCCTCCCCCCTCTCCTCTCTCTCCTCTTCCCTCCTTTTCCCCTTTCTCTCTCCTCTCTTCCTATCCCTCCTTCCTCCCTTTCTCTCCTCTCTCCCTTCCTCTCTCTCTCCTCTCTCTCTCCTCCCCTTCATCTCCCTTTCCCTCTCCTCTTCCCCTCTCTCCTCTCCCCCTCTCTCCCCTCTTCCCTCCCCCTTCTCTCTCTCTCCCCCTCCCCCTCCTTCTCTCTCCTCTCTCCCCTTCTCCCTTCCTCTCCCTCCCCTCCTCTCTCCTCTCTTCCCCTCTTCCTCCTCTCTTCCCTCCTCCTTCTCCTCCTCCCTCCTCTCTCTACCTCCTTCCCTCTCTCCCCCCTCCTTCCCTTCCCCTCTTCCTCTTCTCCTTTTTCCTCCCTCCCCCCCCCCCCTCTCTCCTTCTCCCCCTCCCCTCCCCTCTCCTTCTCTCCCCCTCTCTCTCCCCCCCCCCCTCCCTCTTTCCCTTCTCCCTCTTTCCCTCCTCCTCCCCTTCCCCCCCTCTCCCTCCTCCTCCTCTTCTCTCCCCCCCTTCCCCTCTCCTCCCCTCTTCCTCTCCTTCTCTCCCTCTCCTTCTCTCTCCCCCCTCTCCCTCCCTTCTCTCCTTCTTCCCTCTCCCTCCCTCTTCCTCTTCTCCTTCCTCCTCTCTCCTCTCCCCCCTCCCTTCTCCCCTCCCCTTCCTCCCCCCCTCTCTTCCTCCCCCTCTTTTCTTCCCTCCCCCTCCCCTCCTCCTCCCCTCCTCCCCCCCTCCCTCCTTCTCCCTCCCCTTCCCCCTCTCCTCTTCCCCTCTCCTCCTCCTTCCCCTCCTCCCCCCCCCTCCTCCTCTCTCCTCCCCTTCTCTCTCCTCCCCCTCTCCCTCCTCTCCCCTCTCTTCTCTTCCCCCCTCCCCCCCTCCCCTTCTCCTCCCCCTTCTCTTTCTTTTTTCCCTCTCCTCCCCCCTCCTCCCTCTCTCCCCCTCTCCCCTCCCCCCCTCCTCCTCTCCTTCCTCCCTCCCTCTCTCCCCCTCTCCCTCTCCTCCTCCCCCCTCCCTTCCCCCCCTCCTCCCCTTCCTCTCCCTCCTCCCCTCTTCCTCTCCTTCTCTCTCTCCCCCCTCTCCCCCCTCTCTCCCTCCTCCCCCTCCTCCTCTCCTCCTCTTCTCCTCCCCTCTTCCCTCTCTCCCTCCCTCTCCTCCCCCCTCCTCCCTCTCTCCCCCCTCTCCCCCCTCCTCCTCCTCCCTCTCCTCCTCCCCCTCTCCCTCTCCCCCCCCCTCTCTCTCCCTCCCCCCCCCCCCTCCTCCCTCTCTTCCCCCTCCCCCCTCCTCCCCCTCTCCCTCCTCCTTCTCCCCCTTCTCCCTCCCTCCCTCCCCTTCTCTTCCCTCCCCCCCCCTCCCCCTCTCCCTCCCTCTCTCCCCTCTCCCCTCCTTCTCCCCTCTTCTCCCCCCTCCCCCCCCCCCTCTCCTCCCCCTTCCCTCTCTTCTCCCCCCCCCCCTTCCTCCTCCCCTCCCCTCCCTCTCTCCCTCCCTCCCTCTCTCCCCCCTCCTCCCTCCTCTCCTCCCCCCTCCCCCTCCTCCCTCTCTTCTTCCTTCCTTCCCCCCTCCTCCCTTCCTCTCCCTCTCCCTTCCCCTCCCTTCTCTTTTCCCCTCTCCCCCCTCTCCTTCCCCCCCTCATCTCCCCCCCTCTCCCCCCTCTCCCCCTCTCCCCCCCTCCTCTCCCCCCTCCCCCTCCTTCCCTCTCTTTCCTTCCCCCTCTCCCTCTCCCTTCCCTCCTTCCCTCTCCCCTCCCCCCCCCTCCCTCCCCCTCTCCTCTTCCCCCCCTTTCTCCCTTTCCTCCTCCTCTTTCCTCCTCCCTTCCCCCTCTCCCTCCCCCCCTCCTCTTTCTCCCCCCCTCCCTTCCCCCCCTTTCCTCCCTTCCCTCCCCCCTCCCCCTCTCCTCCTCTTCCCTCTCCCCCCCTCCCCCCCACCCCCCCCTCCCCTTCCCTTCCCCCCCCTTCCCCTCCCCTCCCTCTCCTCCCCCTCCTTCCCCTCCTCCCCCCCCCCTCCCCCCTCCTCCCCTCCCTCCCCCCCCCTCCTCTTCCCCCCTCTCCTTCCTCCCCCTCCCCCCCTCCCTCCCCCCCCCCCCCTTCTTCCTCCCTTCCCTTCTCCCCTCCTCCTCCTCCTCCCTTTCCCTCTCCTCCCTCCTCCTCTTCCTCCCCTTCTCCTCCCTTCCTCTTCTCCCCCTCCTTCCTCCTCCCTCCTTCTCCTCTCTCTCTCTCTCCCTCTCTCTCCCTCTCCTCCCCCTCCCCTCCCTCTTCCCCTCCCCTCTCCCTCCTCCCTCCCTCCTCCCTCTCCCTCTTCCCTCCCCCCCTTCCTCTTTTCTCCCCTTCCTCCTCTCCTCTCCCTTCCTCTCCCTCCCCTCCCCTCCCTTTTCCCTCCCTCTTTCCTTCCCTCTCCCTCCCCTTCCCCTCCTCCCCTCCTTCTCCCTCTCCCTACCTCCCCTCTCCTCCCCCTCTCTCTCCTTCCTCTCCCTCCTCCCCCTCCCCTCCTCCCTCTCTCTCTCCTCCCTCTCCCCCTCTTCTCCTCTCCTTCTCTCTTCCTCCCCCTCCTACTCTCTCTCTCCCTCTCCTCTTCTCCCCTCCCTCCCCCTCCTCTTCTCTCCCCCTCCTCTCCCTCATTCCCCCCTCCCTTCCTCCCTCCTCCCCTCTCTCCCCTCCTTCTCCCCTCCCTCTTCCCCCTCTCTCCTTCCTCTTCTCCCCCTCCTCCTCTCCCTCCCTCTCCTCTCCCCCTCTCTCCTCTCCCCTTCTCTCCTCTTCCTCTCTCCTTCTCCTCCTCCTCTCCCCCTCCTCTCCTTCCCCCCTCCTCTCCCTACCCTCTTTCTCTCCCTCCTCTCCCCTCTCCCTCTCTCCTTTCTCTCCTCCCTCCCCTCCCTCTCCTCCCCTTCTCTCTCCCCCTCCCTTCCCTCCTCCTCCCCTCTCTTCCCTCCCCTCCCTCTCCTCTCCTCCTTCTCTCCCCCTCCTTCCTCTTCTCCTCTCCCCTCCCCTCCCCTCTCCTCCTCCTTCTCCTATCTCTCCTCCCTCCTCCCCTCTCTCTCCCTCCTCCCTCCCTCTCCTACTCCCCTTCCCCTCTCCTTCTCCTCCCTTTCCCCTCTCTCCCCTCCTCTCTCCCCCTCCCTCTCTCCCACCTTCTCTTCCCCCCCCTCTCCTCTCTCCCCTCCTTCTCCTCACCTTCTCCCCCTTCCTTCCTCTTCTCCTCTCCCTCCTCCTTTCCCCTCTCTCCCCCCTCCCCTCCTCTTCCTCCTCCTCTCTCCCTCTTTCCTCCCTTCTCCTCTATCCCTCTCTCTTCCCTTCCTCCTCTCCTCCTCCTTCTCCCTTCTTTCCTCTTCCCCCCTCCCCCTCCTCCCCCTTCTCCCTCTCCCTCCTCCTCTCCCCCTCTCCTTCCCCTCCCTCTCTTCCCTCCTCCCTTCCCCTCTCCTCCTCCCTCTACTCCTCTCTTCCTCTCCTCCTCCCTCCTCCCTTCTCTCTCCTCCCTCCCCCCTCCTCTCTCCATCTCCCTTCCTCTCCCCCTCCTCTCCCTCCCTCCTCTCCTTCTCCTTCCCTCCTCTTCTCCCCTTCTCTCTCCCCTCCCTTTCCTCTCCTTCCCCTCCTCCCTTCCTTCTCTCCTCCCCTCTCCCTCTTAAAAGTCCTTTGAGGAGGTATTGTTTGGCTGAGTTAGCGTTGCACTAGATCTACGCGAGCTGCATTTGAGGCCATGATATAGCACTATTTGGCGAGTTGAACTGAAATAACGTCGAACTAGAGCCACACAGGGTCTAATAATATCGTAATTTAGGACCAACATCAAACGGTAGTGGGTGAGTCAATTTAGTTTTTGTTGTGGACGTGGAGGGGAATATATAATATTTGAAAACCGCTGTTTGTTCAGTTTCGTAACGTATATCGCTGGCATCATTCTCAAAACAAAACAAAAACCACGATTTCAAGGCTAAAATAGGCGCTGGGGGGCTCCGTAGACCAGTCACCAGAACATCGGCCTCTCATACAGAGGGTCCCAAGTTCAAAACCCTGCCACATTGCTAAAAATAAAATGTTTCCCGAGTACAGTGGCCAGACGTGCTCGTTAAATCTGTGGAGTCAAAAGTCGCGTACGATGTCACTTGAAATCCAGTTGGGAGCCAGCACAGGTGTCTACCTCGTCACTTGAACCGTGGTTCTAAAATACGAGGCTCAGTTGGCTGTAATAAAGCTCCTAAAGGAGGCTAGAAATAGACAGCCGGAAACGATTGAATTACCACATTACAAAATTATTTCAATTCAAAAAGTGACTGATTAGCGAAAATGTATTGTTTGATTCTGCTATTTTACCTATTGTAAATTATGTTTTACGTTTCTAAGGATGATACTACGCAATTTTGTATACTAGGATTTAGTCGATAATGTGATGCACCATAAGGCTGCCTAAAAGGGTTTTCACTGCTGATTTTTTTAGGAAAAGGCTAGATCAATATTTAATAACTTAAAACTGCCCATTGGAATTAGTTTTTCTCTTCTAGAACAAGTTGCTCCAATTTATTCCTCAGAACTAGTTTAAAATAATAAAAATTTTCAATTTAATTTTAAGTTTTGTTATATTTTTTGTGGCTGTTTTTTTTCAGCGATGTTGGATTCCTATTTTGTAATGTTGGGAAAAAAATTACGTCCGTCTTAGAATTGTAAAGCGAAAATATTGGTAATGTCTCAAATTCTGCAACTATCGCTAATTCAATAACCCACAAGACCCGATACTCACTGATAGAGACACTGGTTAGCTTGAATTATCGTCACAGCTATTAGCTACACAAGGGCTATTGGCGACAGACGTCATAATTCAGAACCACAGCCAAGTGACGAGTCGACACCTACGTAAGCACCCAACGCAACTTCTAGGGGCAACAACATAATCAGCGTCGGGATTTTTAAAGAACATTTAATATGCACCCCCTCTACATGGAGTAATATTCGTCGGACATATTTTGGCTGCACGGGCCGTTTATAGGTCGGCGGTTATTTTAGAGATGCCTAGACCCGAACCTGGGACCTCCCGCATGCAAGGCGAACGCCTTAACCGACTGGGCTCCCCATCCATGCCCCATCCCTCCAGCAACCAGCACTTTTGACGAATGCTTTTTATTTCACATTCCGGCAATTCTACCTCTAAGCCAAGACAGTGATTTTGATAAACACCGTAAGCCAGGCCGCCAAAGTAGTCATGAATCTAACAACTCGGGGACTCGCTAAGGTTCCAACCACTTCATTTGACTGCGGTTCCAAATTACCAGGCGTAGATAGCTAGTGTCCCGTTTTAGTACGAGTGCGATGCGAGGATAATTCCAACTAACCTAACCCATTTTAGTACGACATTAAATTCTAGTAACTCACTAAGTTATTTAAATATAAACACCAGTTACTTTTATTAATTATGTTTATTTTAAAATAAAAATCTATTGTGCTTCAAAAAGTAATAAGTTTTAGTAATCAATAATGAGCCAGCTGAAAAGAACTGGTGTATGAAAAAAAGATCTTATTTGTTTTATCCACATAAAGTATTAACTCATTAATGACGGTTGGTAAGAAAATTTGCCAATCGAAAATGAGCTTTCTGCTTATGTTTATCTAAAATATAAGACAACTGAAGACCATTGTCCTGAATATAGGACAAATAAAGTTACGCGAAAAACGAATTTAGAAAAAGTTAACGTTTTTGTACGAAAATGAAGGCGTTATAATGGTGTTCACCAAAAAGGTTGTGAATAGATTAAATGATTGGAACTTGTTTGTGGAAAAATTCTTAATTTACACATTCCATCTAAGTGATAGCTATTGTAGCTTATTTTTTAATGTTTCACCATTCTTTTAGGAATGGTTTTAAGATTTCAAACTACGTCAAATTATCCTCATATGCTATTTTTCTAAAATTATAATACATTTTTATTTTTTAAAAAAACTGGTATTAGCTTCCATCCTGCGTTTATAACGTGAAAAATGGAAGGTTTTCCTTTAAAAGCTATATCCGTCCTACGGTCATCCTCTTTAATAACTCGAACGACAAATGCTACAGACATGTGTGATACGTCAAAAAGAGCATTGAAATTGGAAGATAATGAAAATCTCAGACAAAAATTCGAAAAACTTTAATTCTTAAAAAAAAATGCAAAATTTATTACTCATTTAAAAATCATAAGAAGCCCATTCTTATTGGAATTAAATCACCATTGGCAGTCACAACAATCGCAAGAGAACATTTTGATTAAAACAAAAAATGATTTAATAAAATGATTGATTTGTAATGATTCTGATAAACACGGGTCGAGTTGCCATTTGCCATACGCCAAAGTCATGATTCTCTGGGGTTGGGGAGCGCAGTCGGTTAGGCGTTCGCCTAGCATTCGAAAGGTCCCAGGTTCGGGTCCGGGCATCGCCAAAATAACTGCCGACCTATAAACGGCCCGTGCAGCCAAAAATCTCCGACGAATAAATACCCCGTGTAAAGGAGTGCACGTTAAATATCATTCAAAGTCCTAACGCTGCGTACGATGTTGCCCTTAACGGTTGCGTTGGGTGCCTACTCAGGTGTCGGCTCGTCACTTGACTGTGGTTCTAAAATACGACGCCCGTCGCCAATAGCCCGCGTGTAGCTCTAGTGCGACGATATTTTAAACTAAACATGAATCGGTCTACTTCGATAGGTTTCTAAGAACTCTGGAACTCGCTAGGGTATCAACCTCTTCATTTGACATTGGTTCCAAATTACCAGGCGTAGATAGCTAGTATCCCATTTCAGTATGACATTAAATTCCTACTAGCAACTAAATATTTTTAATTTAAATACCAGTTTCTTTTATTAATTATATTTTATCTTTAATTTTTTTTTATTCGACACTTGTCGTCTTCAACGGAAGCAATTAAATGAGCCACCTGTGTAGGACTGGCGTTTAAACAAAATAATATCTAAGAAATACAATAGTATATAATTTTTTAAACATGCTATTTGAAAAAAATATTATATAGATTTCTCCACATGAGGCATTAAACACTTCGAAACCAGAATGTAATTCTTGTTCAAACTTGTTAATAAGGGCAATTTTCTTTTCAAATAATTTCTTTGAAGGATTGTTAAATTTATTTTCACTAATAAACCATGTTGATTTTAATGCAGTAGAAATTGCATAAGGGGGCACCACATAAATCACTGATTTGGCGAATTAAATTAATGTCACACTAGAGCCACGCGGGGCTTATAACGTATCGAACAGGGCGTGATTTGTTTGTGGGATAGAAAATACTGCATGTAACTGTGGCGTCACAGTAGGCATGTCTGGTCTAGTCATAGATATCATAGTTAAAGTATTAGATTGGCTGATCACGTGACCTCCAATGCTAACGACGGGATGCGCATGGAGACATTTTAAGAGGCATTCGCCTAGCATGCGAAAGGTCCCAGGTTCAGGTCCGAGCATCGCCAAAAAAACTGCCGACCTATAACGGCCCGTGCAGCCAAAAATGTCCGACGAATAAGACGGAGTGCACGTTAAATATGCTTCAAGGTCCCAACGCTGCGTACGATGTCGCCCTTAACTGTTGCGTTGGGTGCCTACTCAGGTGTCGGCTCGTCACTTGACTGTGGTTCTAAAATACGACGCCCGTCGCCAATAGTCCTCGTGTACTCTAGTGCGACGATAATTCAAACTAAACTAAACTAGATCTATACGGGGCTATATACGGGCGTCAAAATTTAGAGCTACAACGAGAGCAAGTGACGCACTGATTCAACGATAAAGAGGGCTTAGGTTGGAAGGTACAGTTTTGAGTTGTATCCGAAGACTTAACCAACAATCAAACGATAGTCGACGAGTCTATTTCGAATTTTTCGTTGTGGACATATTCTAGTCGATAGAAAATATAATATTCGGCCCCCCGGTGGCCGAGAGGTGTAAGCGACGAGCCTCTCACCGAGAAGGTTCTTATGGTTCTGTCCTTATCCTAGCCATACTATAGACGTATTCGTGCTGATGGAAAAAAATCCTCTAAAAATTACGGGAGTGCCCGAGTACACTGCGATATACGTTGCTCGTTAAATATGTGGAGTCGAAAGTCCGGACGGCCTTAGCGTACGATGTCGCTCGAATTTCTATTGGGTGCCCGCTCAGGTGTCGACCTCGTCACTTGACCAGGGCTCTAAATTGCGAGGCGTAATTGGCTGTGTTAAAGCTCCTAAAGGAGGCCAGAAATAGGCAGCCGGAAACGACTACATTACATATAATATTTGAAAGCCGTTGCTTTATTACTTCTATAACGACCTTATACCTATCAGTTCTTTATATTTGATTACTTTAAGGAAAATCCTAACTATTTATTACGTTATTTCTCAGTTATTATTTATTTATTATTATTTATGCCGTTAGTTGAAATTAGGGTGAAGGAGGGAGTATTATATGAAAAATTGTTGAGGAGAGATAGAAATAGAATGTCCCGATTTTGAGTTTGGGAAAAATCTTATCACATTACGATTCCAACAAAACAAAAGACACAATGTGAGAAATAATGAGACACAACCCTCGAAAAAACAACAAACACCTTTTATTTACAATGCCAGCACATTGGAGAGCCAATAATAAATCACAATCAACGGATGGGGTTCCCAGGATCTCCATCAGTTCAGCCATAAAAAAATACGTGTGCAAAACTCTCTTTTCTTGCCAATACAAGTAACACAGGTCAAAAAATACTTTTCTCTTCATCACACTCTTTTGTACATTGCCAACCGTCTCTATAACTTTGCTGAACACAGAAATGCAGCATCAAAATTGAATTTGTACAAACTTTGGAATATTTAGAAATTATCTTCAACTTTGCGTATGATACAAGAGAAGATTCAACGGATATTATTGGTGCAAATTCAGGTATAAATTTACATATTTTTGTTTGAACTGAATAGGCTTGCCTTCTTCAGATTGGTTCTCTTCAGTTCCTACCGAAACATGTAAATTTATACCTAAATTTGCACCAATAATTTACGTTGTTTTCTTAGTGAATCTTTTCTTTCTGACTATATTGTTAGTTGTTTTGGTGAACATAAAATTTTTGTCACTTGACCTGGTTCAAAATTACGAGGTGTGTATGGTTGTGTTAAAGCTCCTCTCGGAAGCTAGAAATAGACAGCCGGAGAATTACCAAACAAGCGTAAATATGTGTTTATACAAAGTAAAAAAAAGTAATTTAAAGACAATCGAAACATATCTGGAATAATAATTTAATTCTCTTAATTTATTTAATAATTTTTTATATTAACCAACCCATTTTTGCACTTTTACTAAAATAGGCAAACGTCAATTTAAAAAATTAATAACAAACCACATTAGCATGCAAATGAATAAAAGTTTATTGTTTCAGAACTTAACAATTTCCGTCATCTGTGCTAAAAGTCGCTTCAGCGATGATTATACAACTTGCTTTTACATTTGGAAATTAAAAGTCTTTGCATTGTTTTAAATCGCATTTTGATATTTCAGAGTGAATTTTTTAAAAATTGTTCTATCCTTTTTAATAGTATTCACAAAAATGCTGCGTGATTAAAATATCAGTGAAATTCAGCAAATGTTTCAACTGTACTAATTTGATGTTTGTTTTATTTAGAAACTAATTTTATGTTTGCCAAAAGCTACGAAAGAGTTACATTTAGGTGAAATTTATCGTAAATTTATTGGTCTTTAGTTATTGGAACTGATGTACATTCCTTCAAAAAATATTAATTTAAACAAGTGTCATATTTTTTATTTCGCTATAAGAAAAAATAACTTTAGTATGAAATATACTTTAACTTATTAAGTCAGTTCCTACCAAAGAATTCAATTTTGATGCTGCATTCACCTTCCAAACCTTCACGGACAATATTCGCCGAAGAACAATAGGATATATCAAGCAGTAAGCTTCAAACTACATTACAAAATACTCCATATTTTATTTTATTTTATACACAAGTAATATAAACTTTGACAAATTTAAACATCAGTGAATATTCACAATCAATAAAAAGTAACAGTTTGCTTCGATCGAAATCCTATCGTCTTCCTTCAACTCGAGTTATTCAAAATAAAATCAGGAAGAAAAAGGATTTATGGAAAATTTCATTTTTACCCATAGATATCCTAGTTAAAGTATTATATTGGCAGATCACGTGACTTCCAATGCTAACGACGGGACGCTCATGGAGGCCAAAATAAGAGGGCAAAATGGCCAGTGTTGCTGCCACTTTAAGGAGTAAAATACTACGAAAAAATACCATTTAATTCTAAAATTACAAAAAAAATACTAGAAAAGCATTTAAAGTCACTAAAAAGATTCCAAAATGCAGCTAGTATTTTTACGATATTTTTTTGTAATTTTAGAATTAAATGGTATTTTTTCGTAGTATTTTTCTCCTTAAAGTGGCAGCAACACTGGCCCTATTGCACTCTTACTCTGGTCTCCATGCGCGTCCCGTTGTTAGCATTGGAGGTCATGTGATCTGCCAATCTAATACTTTAACTATGATATCTATGTTTTTACCGACAAAAATATAATTTTTCGAATAGTTACATATGTGCATGTTAGTACAATTTTTGCATTAGAAGTGGATTAATCTAAAATTTCTACCACGAGGTATAAAGCACAAGTATATACTAAAATAAAATTGATATATTTTCTTTCTGCTATTTTACATGTTTAAAAACAAAATATACAGATGTGCTTTACCTAAAACACCTAAAATCAATTTAGTATTAATATAATTATACTATGATAAAATACATATATAATTTTCAAGACCCCAAAATTTTACATTTAACATATGACATAACGAATGTGAAATTTAATAATCAGCCAAATATAATACTATCTAATTGTTCACAAGCTGTAAAAAATCATTTAGATTTTTAGTCAATATTTTTCTCATTTTTCAGATAGAATTAAAGTTATGATTTCAGTTTAGATAATAAATTTGATAGAATCTTTCTTTGATAGAATCTTCTTTCTTAAATTCTTTTAAACATATGCTGACGAATGCAAAAACTTTAAACTTATATAAATTTAGCGATATGCACACACATATATTTACAAAGAAGTATAATAAAATAAATCCTTTAAAATCCTGAAATCTTTTATTTTTACAATTCGCATTCAAGTTGTTACTCAACACTTTGTGCTAACAATATCAATATTAATAATACAAATATGCTTTATTTTTCAATAAGATACTTTTTTTTCATAAAACTATGTGCAGTATTTAAAATACTCTCAAACTCATCAACAACTAAGCCTTTTTTTAAACGGCTTAACACCACATTTTTTTTTTCGCCAGAACATTGTGCTTCTATTTTATTTAGACTTTTGCAAACATATTGCTGGCAAAATATTTGAGTCCTTGAAACAAAATATCTAGAAATGTTTCTGGAACATTAGACAACAATCATAAATGATACATTTTAAAAGAAAAAAAACAATGCCATAAAATGATACACAGTTACAGTTAGTTAAAATGACGATTTTCATTCTAAAGTTCTTAGAAGTTTGAAAAGGAAACAATGAAATACTGGAAACTGATAAGAAATATAGATGATCAAATAGAAACAAATATTTTTTAGTAAATTAAAGTAAAATTATTTGATTACACAATTATTGATAATTAAAAACCAAAACAAGATTTACAATGTAATTTTGTGATTTAAAATCATGTACTCTAATAACATCCCATAAATTCATGATGCATTATAATAAATATATTTTTATTAAATTTATTTTTACACATTTAATAATGAATATCGTAAAATTATTATGAACTGAGTAATTTATTTTATATAGAATAAAAATTCATACTATTTTAAACAAATTCAATGCAATGCTTCTGAATAGTTAAACAATGCCTAAAATTATTTTATCAATAAATGTGTTCAATATCGAAGAATAAAATTTAAAAAAAAATTATGTTGTAGTAAAATTCATAATGAGAGGTAGCATTTCTAATATAACAATGGATTTTTTTAAGATAGTTAATTACACAACTTTAAATATTTAAACACAAACTGCACTATCCTAAAGCAAAAATTAACACAATTTCTAATTTGTCGAAATGGTGAGTAGTAACTTAAAGAAACAATCATTAGATTAAGGGGTTTCTATAGTAGGTCTATCTGGAATGCGAGCCTCGAAAGCATTTTCCTCCCCCATCCTCGCATGTGATTTTCTTCAAAACGGCGCGAGCGTCATGGTTTCGGTTTTCCCCCCACCCTACTTGGGTTTGAACGGTTCAGATTGTTAACCTCACAACAGAACCTCAAACGCGTTAGGTTTAGAAAAGCGATGCTCCCCCCACTTCCTAGAAAACCAAGCGAAGGGATAGGGGAAGAAAGCCTTTTCGAGGCTCGCATAGTAAATAGACCGACTATAATAAGAGAATAAATATATATTTGAAGTTTAATACAAAATGATTCAATATATTTTGTGCGTGTTATAGCCAAAAACTAAAGTTTGGCTATTAGAACAAATTAGAGCCCTATTTAGACATATAAAGATATTAAATTGCTTAAAGAATTTCAAACAAATGTTATTTTTTGACATTAACAATCATAGTTAAAAAAAAATTATAAAATTAAAATCAAATCAGAAATAGGTTACTATTCAAATTTAAACAATAAAAATAAGAACGGTTTTATTAAAATAAGCGGTCCCTTATTGCTTCTAGTAAGTAATTTTCTGTACAATTGATAATTGAAGAACACATTGCTGCAAATGTATTGCAGTTAATATAATCCCGAATTTATAATATTAAGTACCTTAATTATTCTTTAAATAATTTAAACGCATTTAACATTTATAATGTAAATAATTTTTAAACATTTCTTTCAGCTACATCAAATTTTTTCTTGTGGATCCAACCAAAAATACAACAACATATTATAAACCTTTTAGGAGTTTCTTAGCACAATTTCAAGACAATTAAACAGGGATGTTACATTTTTTAAACCTAAGATATTTCTGCTAGAAGAATAAGCTTTGCAAAAATATTTTGTTTAAAATATGCACACTAACTTTAAATGCAATTAAATATCCAATTTGTTCATTTACGCAAATGAGGTAAAAAGCTATAACGTAAATATTAGCTCAAAAATTACACAGCAAATACAATTTCAGCAGATATGTGCTTAGATGTTTGCAGTTAACTAACTTACATAGAAAAGCAACTACCAAGCTAAAACATACAAAAATCTTATAATTTATTTTAAAGTTAGTTTTTCTTATATAAAAATATTGCCATTTGTGTATTAAAAATGTAACTCTTTACACCTTGATAGCACGGTAAGTTCGAGCAGAACCATAGTTAAAGTATTAAAATCACATTGATATTTACCAAATATCTTATATTGGACCAATTATATAGCCTCACGCTTTCAAATAGACTTTTCTGTACTTTCGGACCATATGTCTTTTCAGTGTAATTAACTTAAACAGGTATTTGTACATTTATATATCGAAAACTGGTAATTGGCAAAATAAATAGAATTTTAAGCTGAAATTTTACATGAAATATAAATATAGAACAAATCAAAATAATAAGATATGGATTACTAAGGAAACATGGAAATATAAAAATAATTAACTATATATATATTTTTTTAAATATCTTAAATTATTGATTTAAGATTTGAAAAAAAAGTTCAAATTTGCATGCAATTTTTATTAATATGCAAATGTTGTAATGGGAATTTCACTAACTTAAACTTTTATTTCAACAAAAAATATTTCTTTAAAAAAATTTAAAATTTATAGTATTTTATTATAAATCTAACAATCGATGCATTTCCAAAGTTACTTTAATTATTATAAATAAAATGATCAACTAATCAGAAATGAAAACACTAAAAAAAAGTAATATTTTTCTGTGAAAAATTAATAAAAAGCATTTAGTGAAATTAGACGAAATAAACCGACACCATTAATGATACAATGCTAGAGTAAGCCGAGAATATATGAAAAACAAGAAGACAAGGAATGTAATATTTACAAAAACATATAAAATTATCGTTTAAAAATATCAGGGCAGTTACCAATATGAATATTTCCTACGGTAAACTCTTTTTGTAATTTTTTAGCATCTGTTGAAACCAAATTAGATTATACATAATTAATCTTTAACATGAGCATGGGAAATATTGTTGCACTAAAGCTATACAAGGGCTATTAATGGTAATTTAGAACCACCAAGTGACCAGAGTAAAGCATGTGCCGGATTCGGGACCAATAGGATTTTGGTTCTATGGGTCCTTACATTATTTTTAGAAGTTTCCAGAACTTTTAGGCAGGGATTGGAAATTTACTTTTAAAAAGTAACAGTTAAAGGGGGGACAGGGAACACAACGACGCTTCAAAATATCAAATTTTCATTTTAACTTTCAATCACTAAAATGAATATTTACGAAATTTTTTATTTAATACGCATTTGAATAGGGTTGGAGTTCGTAAATTTAGTAGTTCATTTCAATATAACTTTGTTTCCAGCTTCATATGTCATTATTTTAAAACACCGATTTTTAGCTTTTAGGTACACTTTCCAGCACAACTATTGCAATGAACCTTAAGTTTGACGATAAGACATTCACATAATTTTAAGTTTTTAACCTAAATAGAAATTTTGCGCATTTCTTAAATTAGAAAAATCGTCTTATTTTTACTCGCTTAATAATTTTTTGGAATATTTTTGGTTTACTGTGTTAAATAGACATGTATACGACATCACAGAAAATTTCAACCCTTCTAGTAAAATAGAAAAAGAGAAAAGTGTACCTTAAGGCTGAAAATTGGTGTTTTGAAATAATGACATTTAAAGCTGGCAACAAAGTTATATGGAAATTAACTACCTAATTTAATTCCAGCCCCACATTCAAATGTGCATCATAGAAGTTTTTTCGTAAAGGCACGATTCAGTAACTAAAGTTTAAATGAAAATTCGATATTTTGAGTGCTCGTTTTGTTCCCTGTTACCTTAATATGAAAAGTAATTAATCACAGTTACAATAGTTATTAGTAGTTATTTTAATCAAATGAAATTCCATATGAACTTAACTATTAATAACTAATATAGCAAAATGTCTTGACATTTGGTGTAGGGAATTTGGTAAGCAATCTCTAATTAAAATACCCAATTGAGTTACCATTACAAAAAGAGTCTACTGTATAATTCTACAGCAAAATTACACTAAATTTGAAATAAACCTGTGTATTAGTACAAAAAAAGCCAACAGTGCTTTAAAAACATGACTCTCTTTATACTAATTCACATATTAATCAAGTTGGGGGAGGGAAGAGAAATTGTGACACAGCTGGAGTGAAAAAATATACTTTTACAATAATTAAGAAATCAGTAAAATTAAAATGGCGAATAATTAAAAAAAAATTGAATAAATAGATTTCGTGTGTAAGCTTACTTTGTACTGTAGAGAAAGAACTTAATGAACACATAATGACTAGCTAAGAGAAATTCAGCAGGCTATGAGCCCAAAAAATAACGGTTTGAACAACGCTGAATTTCTCTCAAAATTGAAAATATTCATGAGATCGTAATAGATAAAGGATAAATTAGCAGTTAGAGAGATGTATGTTTTTTTATTAAATTAAGTTTGTTTTAAAAAAAATACATTGTTATTTAAAGTGAAATGTTCAACCAGTAAAATAACTTTGAAGTTAAAAAAAAAACAAGCTGTTATATACTTGTTAGATCTATGCATTTTTCTATAATTGTATGATAGTGATTTTTACTTATTTTTATTGTTTAAATTAATAAATATTGAAAGAATTTAAGTTATGCAATACTCCAATTCATAAATAAAATAGTTATACTTTATTAAAAGTACATTAAAAAAAACTCTCTGTGAGATGTGAATAAAAATTTTGAGTGCCAATGCATTTATCAAAAAATATAAATATAAAAATTGTATTCATGATTATTTAAGACTCGGCTGAAACAAGTAAAATTTGTACCAACGAATACTATTTTCGGAAATATTCTACGTTGTTTCCTTCTTGAATCCTCTCATAAAATTTTTATTTTCAGAAAAAAATCTATCAAATATAAATTTCTATATTATATAGTATAACTAGTGATATTCTATTGAATTTTATAATATATAGTGTATATAAAGTATTTTCAGATAAAGTTAAACAAGAGAAAACAAACCCAACTGTGTCACATAAACAATTGGGGTAATTATCAATATTGTTGCTGAACGATCGTTTTGTCGTTAAAGCATAGACATGTTGCATTCCGTATTAATTCCCTGAGTCATGTGAGGTTAACAAAATGCACACACGGTAAAATATTTAAAGCTTCGGGTGCTTGCTTTAATATCTGTTTTAAAAACGGCACCTTTTGCAATGACGAATATAAGCATTTTCCCTTCATGAGTCGAGGATACAGTGTCAATAATTTTTATGTGAATTGCTTTATGAATTAATATTTTTTCATTGAAAGAGTTTTCACGAGAGGCATGTTTAGAGTGGCAACAGAAATGCAGTAATAAAAAATTAAATTTTTATAGAGCCTCGATTAGTGAATCAATGTCATTTGGTTATAGAGCACCAAACATAGGAAAGGTTAAAAGGAACTAAGTCATCTGAAGCAAGCCAATAGTACATCATAAGCCATAAACTAACAGCATATTTTCTGCTTTATAATTAGAGTTGAAGTGGTTGAAAAAACAGTTTTGGTTCATTTTGAAAACCTGTCAACAGACATACCAAAGCAATAGAACCTGATGTTTTTATTTATACCTAGGCTCTCTAAACATCGATGGAAAAAATATTTATGTCTACCTTTCAAAGATAAAATATTTAATCACAACATTTTTCACATAAAAACTAGATCTGCTGGCTCCCAGACTGTGAAAGAAAAGAAATAATCTAAATATACACGAATAAAAGACATATAAAGAGTTATTTCTGCAGACCTCAAATCTACTGTACAACACGAGGAGAGCTCAGAAACAATAATCATAAACAATATGCAGATATTACAATACAACAACAGCAACGATGGTTAACAACGGAAAAAGAGGGCACATCGTTTTATATCCCCTTCCGTAATATACATGTGTTTTGAATAAAATGGTCCTTTTTCCATTATAGAAATGACACTGACCGCATTCCAATGACAGACCGTAAATAGATAAAACAACTGACCGGGTAACCACTTTTTCAGAAGTTTTTGTTGAAACAATATTGGTCTGTCGTCAACGACAATGCTTTCTGGTGGCGATGCTTGGTATATGCTTCTATACATTGATAACAATGTTGGATGCATGTTGACAAGGAAATTAAATGTCCGACATTAGACAACATTTTTCATTTTGTTAACAATGTGTTGACAGTTGGTGAATTTTTCAAAATAATTTTGAATTTAATTGACAGTGACGTAAGGATGTTAACAACATTGAATGTCGGTCACCAATGGCATTTAAAACTAGCATTAGATGAACGTGATCAATACTATCAATTGTAGGCTGACAAAACATTTGAAGTATGCCAACAATACTGAATGCTTGTTAACAACACTTTCCATGTTAGTTAACAATATTCAATGCATCACCAATATGTTTGGCGCGTCACCAACAACATACTTTTCCACGCCAGCCAACAATATTTAGTGTGTGTGTCAACTACAAGTTGATATCACCCAATATAGAATGCCAAAATTACATTTTCCGTGTCGGTCAACAATAACACATTTCTTGTGTCGGTCGACAACACATTTTCCATGTCCGTCAACAACAACACACATTCCTGTGTCAGTTAACAACAACAACAACACATTTTCCATCAACACCATCCAACATTTACCAACATCGCCACGGACGCTGGAACACTGTTGGAATGTCGAGGTCTGGTGTGGCAGTCGTAAATGGCAGTACAGCAGCAGCGGCAGCAAAGAACGGTCTATAAGAATTCCAAAATGTTCTAGAATGTTCCGGAAGGTTCTATTTCTTCTTTGCGTGCAGCATCTCCATGAGGAGCGTTTGAGAGGGGGCGCTGCCGTTGAGGTGTCGATAGAGGAGGTAGTCTTCCCCTCTTTCACTGATGACGTGGATCTCGGGAAGAACGGCCAGCAAGTGGGTGAACTTGTCCTAAAGAGATAAATGATAATTAGGACCAATGTGGCTTGGGAACTAAGCACTTATGGAACTTTGACCAACTGATTGGAAGGTCTACTACTAAACTACTGGTACTAGAGCACTTAGTATTTATGTCCAGAGAAAATAAGGTATCACTCAATGCCAAAAAGGATATTCCTTAAGAGATATAGAAGATTACCACCTAGGTAGCTGGGGAACTAAGCACTTAGGCGTTTTATGGAACTTTGACCAACTGGTCGAAAAGTCTACTACAATGCACTATTTGTACTAGGAAATTTGGTATTTTTGCTCAAAAATAGATAGGGAAAATTATGTATTGGGAAGGACAGCCAGCAAGTGGGTGAACTTCTCCTGATGAGAGAGAGGGGGTTAGGACCAAAGTAGCTTGGGAACTAAACAGTTTGGATTATTAACCAACTAGCTGTAAAGTCTACTACATAAACTATTTATACCAGAGTATTTATGCTCAAAGAAAATCAGGTATCACTTAATGCCCTGAAGAGTTTTCTGAAGAGATATAGGAGATTTTAGGACAAAAGTAGTTTGGGAACTAAGCACTTAGGGTTTTATGGAACTTTGACCAAGTGACTGAATATTCTTGTATGTACAAGGACCAAGGTAGTTTGAAAACTAAACACTTATGGAACTTTGGCCAGAAGGAAAGACTACTACAATGCATTATTTGTATTAGAGTATTTTGTTACATTCATTATTCGTACTGGTACTTTCCTGTATGTTTCCTGTTATTCATTACTGGTACTCTGGTATTCATTATTTGTTGAAATGCATTATTTGTACTAGTAGAGTATTTTTACTCAAGGAACAGAAAGGGAACTGTAGGACACTGACAATATATTAAAGATTAAGAAATTTATTTCAACTATAAGTGGAAATGTTGATATTCAATTAATATATAGTAGAATTAATGGGAGGGAAAACTAACATTTTTATATTAATATTTTCATAAAATAGGGAACATTTCACTTGTGATTATTATAATCTGAATATTTGTTATTTCCACACACTAGAGCCAAAGGGGTATTATTGTATTAACTGAATAAAAATATCTATAGTATTAGTTATAAAGAAATTTTAGAATTGACCATAATATTTTATTTTTATAAATAAAATTTATAACACTGTAAAGAGATCAAAAACGTATAACACTATGATATGCTTGCCTGGGCATGATGAATGTTCAGTATCCAATTCACAATGGAGTAAGAACAGGGGGAATTTTAAGAATCTAAATTAAAAACTAAGAACCTAAATGTGTTTTTTTAACCAATGAAATTTTTACCAATAAAATTTCTGTAATACAGTAAATTTCCGTTACAACGAATTGCAAGGGACCAGAAAACTTCTTCGTTATAGTGGATTGTTCGTTAAAACGGAATTGCATTAAAAAAAACAATTTTGTTAAATTTAAAATGCTGCAAAATGTCAATAAAATATGCGATAACTTCATTAATATAGAAGTTATAATATTTGTATTTAATAATAATTCAATAAATAAGTACTAAATAATATAACTAAGTAAAAAATCATTCGTTATAATTAAACTTAGAGTTTTAGTAATTTTGTTAAAATGGAATTTTTTTATTTTATTTTTTTTATTATTATTTTTTTCATTATTATTATTTTTTATTATTTTTTTTAATGGAACCGTTATTCTTATGGGATTTCAAAAGGGACTGGGGATTTATTTCGTTATACTGGATATTTCGTTGTAATGATATTCGTTATAAAGAAATTTTACTGTACATACAAGGAGCTTTTTTTAAATAAATATATAACATAAAAATTTTAATGCTTTCTTAATAACAATCACATAACAATCAAACAATATTAGAAAAGGAGAAAGGAAATTTTATCAACCATGTATAAACAATTCCATTATAACACTTGTATAATCTATATTTTTTAAAGATTTATTTCTTGTTTAGCAGTATTTTATAAGTACAGTGAGTTATATTGGGCAAATTAATAAATATGATTTCAAATTCAAAATTTCAGGTTAAACAAGTTTATGCTAGCAAGGTTTTAATTTAGTTAAACATGAATTCTTTTTTTAGAATCAAGTGCAAAAAATATCATCAAATCAATGATCGCGTGTGAAGTAACACTTTAAGAAACAAGTGGTCAAAACTTACTTTAAAGCAAAGGTGCCTAAATAATAGGTAAAATTTTTTGCACTGTTTTATCCTACATTACAACTAATTTTTACATGTTAGTAAAATAAACTCATAGAGTATGACATAAATTGCTAACTTTGAGAAACAATTAAGTAACTTTATTTGATAATAAAATCTTCTATGTTAAATGTGCTTAGACTAAACATTTTAAAACTAGGGGGAAATATTTGACTCTCTCTTTCATATAAGCATAATTCCTGTTTTAAAAGTTTTACTTGACATATGTATTGCATACAAAATTGTTTTGACTAAGGTACATGTATTTAATTCTTTAATGATCTAATTTTAAAGAAAACAGTTATAAAGTGCATATTTTTATTCTAAAAATTATATAAAAATATGTGTTTATGGAAAATATATATTCATTTTTAATTTTTCATTTGTTTTTAGCTTGAAATTAAAAAAAAAAAAAGGAAAATGTAGGATAAAGCCAACAACACATCACCTTGTCATTTTTACGGAAACGAGAATGAAGGATGAGAGGATTCCCGAAAGAAACAACGTAGACTATTTTGGCAAATAGTTCATTTGTTGGTACAAATTTTACATGTTTCGGTGAGTCTCAAAACGCCTGCCTTCTTCAGAAAAATACACAATACGAACTAATAGTCGATGGCTTGAAGCTGTGAAACAAGAGAAAGCCTCATAGCAACAGAATAACATTCCATTTCTCCCACGTAAATTCCTCCTCTCCCTCTACACTCATTTGCCAGATATCATGTTTTACAGCTTCGAGCCCTCAACTGTTGTTTTGTGTTGTGTATTTTCCTGAAAAACACGAGCGATTTTTGGGACTCACCAAAACATGTCAAATTGGCCCCAACAAATAAACTTGCAACAATAATCTATGTTGTTTCTTTCATGAATCCTCTCATGTTTCATGCTCAAAGTTGAAAATATTTTCTGAATATATCCTCTTTACTAAATACCCGAGGTTTTTTCAGCTCATTTAGGGTAAAACCGAAACAATCAATGATGTCAGCATTGACAAATATGAAAACTATAAACTTATGTCATCTGAAACAACATAACCAAACTGCAATTTTCGTTGAAGAGAATTCGGAAAACTAGATTGCAAGATTGTTACTTTGAATAATGAGTTATATCTAGGAGTTAGGGGAGAAATTTATAATCGAATTAAAACTGATACGGTTTAATGTTGTTGTGATCATGCATATCCCATGGAAGATTGTTGCCAGAGCTTCCGAAGAGGTTGGAAACGCTGTTTCATCCTACATTGCATCTACCAATTTTCATATAGCAATAAAATATACTAGGCTCTTAAGAAACCAGTATGCAAAAGTTACTTTTAGGCAGAGGTGCCTGCATGATAATAAAACACAAAATTACAAACTTTGGAAAATCATTGGGTAACCAAAATTTTGTATGCAAGGTTAAAAAAAAATTATTTTTGCTCGCAATTAAAAAATGGATCCAAACATTGTGGAAAAATTAAATTTTTTAAAACTTACGGAAAATATTTGACTCACTTTCAATTCAACTAAGCATAATTAAAAGTTTTTTTTTATGCACTTGCTGAATAAATAACTGTGTCAATTGAGGTACATATATTTAACACTAATATAACAAGCAACCAAACAATATTCTCGTTCATTTACGCTAATTTGTGGGTAGAAGATGAGTGTGTATTCCATAAGGGACTATCTCATATGGGAGATCTCATGATTTCCTCAGAAGTTAAAGTAGGAGAACATATTGTATAATGTTTTTTGACGCTTTTTTTAAAAAATGTTTTGTCAAAATCTGAAGTTTTTGTTTGGGTTAGGCGGGATTTCGCCTAAAGCGATTTCGCATTAAGAGTTTTTAGAATTATCTCAAAGCTCTATAGGCCGGGGAAATGCTTTCAGTTCATCTTTAGCAAAATTTTCTATAAAGCAAGTTCGCGTTAATGAGGTTCAACTGTATCTACATAGCATAATACAGTAGACACCCTCTCAACTGGCTTACATGGGACTGAGGTATATATAATTAGCAGTAACATAACAAAACAACACTTACGCTAATTTGTGGGTAGAAGATGAGTGTGTATTCCATCAGGGACTGCTGTGTCCTCTCGTAAGCTTCATGCACCAGCTTGATGTTCGACAGGGTCCTTGCTTCTGCTGCAGGAAAGAAGAAAACACATTCTCAAAGTAGGATAGCATCAACAGGAAAACAAACACAATTTAGAAATCAGGATGTATTAAGAATGTATCTTACAAATTTAATTCGAGTAAATGGACCACTAACATCTTTTTGTCATCCTATGCAGTAATGGGCTATACAGCCTACACTCATCGCTTCTAGGGTGCACCTTTATGTTATGTTATATGTTTCAAATAATTATTTTAAATTTAGCTTTCATATATGTTAGATGGATGAGAATATTCACAGCTTTGTACATGATGATTCTTGGTGAAAATAGTTTTATTGTACAAAAATCATTGAACTAGAAGGAAACTGGAGTGAAGTGTCAGCAAGCCAAAAACCCAATCACACCCTTTTGAGCGAACAGGGCAGAAAAGGACTATTTTCCCTACACTTGTATGCAATGCTTGTATGAGACCCCTCTATCATATTGACTTGGGCTCCTAAATGTATTTTAACATTTTAGTTCGAAAGAAATTAACTTTCTTTAACTTTAAATTCCAACTTTTTTAAGTAATAACTATGTGGATCACTAACTAAAAACCAGCGAAGACGAACCCAATAGCAAAAAAGGCAAGTTTCTGGGTTTTCTGCTGCAGTGCTGTGTATTCCTCCGTGTTTCGTTATTGAACCGGCTCGTTTGCTGTCCTGTTCAGTGAATCACACACCTCACTCCACTTTTCTTCTAGCTCAATGACAAAAATTGACATGTTCCGGATGTGTGTAGTATTCTGATGAAGCAGGAGTAACGTCTTACGAAACATGCAATTTTTATACAATATAAAGGTATTTGTACCAAGAATCAACATTGTTATCTTCATTTCATATATGTGTTTATTTTGAATAATAAAGAATTTTTAAATTAACATTTTATATAATTGAACTTAAATTAAACAAAATTAACTAATTTGGAATCGGAGTTATAAGGTTATGTAAAAACAACTTCCCGTTTTTAAAGTATTATTAACGCCTTTTTAGTAATTTTATTAATTTGGTAAAGGTCTTTTTAGAGGACACAAAAAGTTTCATAATTTAGGGTGATTTTTTAAGGATCCACAAAAATGCTTATACAACCGACAACCAAAATTTAAATATTTAGTTAATTTCAACACCATATAGGTTATGTACTTCTAAGCATCTTCTATTATATGTTCATTTTGGGTTTTTTTAAAAATATAAATGGAATATAGTGTGTATGATTAACAATTAAAGCATTATAATTAATGCATATTTTGATGCATAACATTCAATAGTTAATTTAGTCATTTAATTTTTAAATAGCTACAAAATGTTTAACAAAAACTATAGGAACACTTACCTTTTGTCAAAATAAATATCAGACAAAAGTTAGTGAAATATTCCATAAAAGATGTTTTGTTTATGTTAGTATCTCTTGTTAGATTTAAAATAGATCATGCATTAGATGTAAAAATAACAAACTTTGTACAGAAGTAACTTTTATGATTCACCTAACAAGCAAATCTTCATAGCCAAAAACGTATATACTTATAGAATCAATGGGTCATCCAGACCAAGTAGCCACTAGATCACCTTGCATCGAAAACATTGTCACGATAGATTTTTTAAACTTTTATCAAACTATAGTACACAATATGTGTAAGGATTACGAAATTCAGTTTTTCATTTGCCTTTGGATGTAATAAAACGAAAGGCCATAGAATGAAACTTAACAACTCTCCACGCCAGTTATGGCAAACAATCCATGTGTAATTTTAATGTTTTCTGATCGATAGTATATCTATCCATGCTGTTTAACCACAGAATTTTAGCTGTGTATCTTTTAATCAATACAAAATTAAGATAAGACATCTTTAAAAACCTAAATATAGATAAGCATAAAATTAATTTTTAAAAAAACATCCCAATGCAACTTTAAAACCTTGCTCTTCAAAGAGTTGCTAAGAGTTGTTGCTAGGAACCTGAGGGAGACATTTCAAGATGTGATACAGCTCTATTGGGGCAACAACAAAAAAATCTAGCTTGGGACCTAATCAATGGGGATTTTGCGTCAATCTGACCAACCGCTCCAGCCTATCTTACTCTGTGTTACGGAATACAAACCAGGGTTCAGCAGAAGCAGGAACTTGAGGCAGATATAATCCACAGGGTCAAACTTCAGCTCCTGCAGCCGCGCAGACACTGCATTCAGCTGCTCTTGCATGGAGGGAACTCCCAACAGGGCCAAGTTGACCATGGAGAACTTTTGGCCATTGGGCATGGTTATTTCTTCTGGTAGACCGTTGTGCAGCCGCTGGTGGAGATGGTCTAGGATGAGCATGTCGCTCCAGGACTGTTGGAGGAGTTTCATTTGGTCGTCCACCTGGAGGAGAGAGTTTGGTTTAATCCTAAACAATTCAGAATGTGCAAGTCTAAGTTACAAGAATAAAAGCCTAAAGCTGTTTTTTACAAATTTATTAAAAAATAGTTAAGATTTAGTTTGTTAATTAACTACAACGAATAAAAATATTGGGGTGTTTTTTTTTGCCTGTAATGATTTTTGTGTGTAAAATAGTAAGGATAATATCCAATACAAAAATAACAAATGTTATCAAAAATCAAACATAAAAACAAGACTACATTTTTCAAAGTACAATTTAAATATCTAGTTAAATCCGACTCTTACATACATAGATTGGGCATCAATTTCTACAAGAAGGAGAAAAAAAGGAGGGCGTTTCTAATTCTTTTGCATTTAAATTTGTATAAATATGTAATATTTGCAGAATTTTACAGAAACCAGCAAACAGAACTTTATACACACAGCTTTTACAGAATTTTATCTTTGTTTAGGTAAATAATTTTTTAATATTATTTTTGAGGACTTTAAAGACCATGGTGTGCCGAAACTTTTATTTTTAGATAGATTCTGTTACCAGTTAATTACATTAGAGAATATTTTTGAGCGAAAATGTGTACCGTAACTCCTGTTACAGATTGTCAACAGCAGTTTATAACACTGGAGGGCGCCGCTATTTTAATAATTCGAATTTGTCACAAGTCGTATTCCGAGCCACCCATGACATTTTTCCTATTTAAACAAAATCTGCCCAACACTCTAAGCATAAAAAAACAGAATTTTACATATTATTAAAATCATAAAGACACCTAAAAATTTATTTATTTTTACAAAAACAACATTGAACATTCCAAATTTATCCAACACTCCAAAAGGTGGCGCTACTATTTATACAAGGCAACATTTCAGAATCATTTTCAGAGCCATCCATGCATTTTTTTAAGCAGTACCTTTTTTTAAAAACACTACGGATAATAATTATTATTAAAGACCTCAGAAATCTTAACAATACAACAAATCTTTCACTTAATAATTTGTTTAAACAAAATTAATTAAAATTAAAATATCTTTATCCCCCTAGATGGCGGCACTATAACCATTTAACATCCCAAAAAGCACCTTGAAAACTGTCCCACTGACCCACTTTCAGCATTGAACAAGTGAAAGTGGAAGGAAGGACGATTCCAATGCAGCCCAGAGGGGGGAGGCAGTGGAAAAGCGTGTCAAGATCGAGTGAAAGTGTCACACAAACAAAACAAGTGGAATACGTTTTAAATAGATGTTGGAGAGGCATATTTAGGGTTTGTTGGAATTGGATTGGGGATGTTGTTTTGGGGGTAGTTATTTAAAGGGGATTTAAATTGTTAGCAAGATTTTAATTAGGATTTATTTCCTCTTCATTTTTCAAAAGCAATAAAAATATTTTATTTTTTTTATTTGTTTGATTAAGATTAATAATTTATCCTTTTTAATTTCCACGCCAGTTTTATATCGTAAAAAGTGAAAGCTTTTAAGAGTATGTCTGTCCGTCACCCACTTTCATAGCCCAAAAAATTAGTGCATTGAAACTAAGAGACATTGAAAATCGCAGGAAAATAATCCGAATTCGGAGTACTTCAATTACTAAAAAAAAAACTTGCAAAATTTAATTCTCATTTAAAAAGCATAAGAAGGCAATTTTTAAGTAATTAAATTATCTCACTCACAACAATCTCACGAGAAACTTAATAAAAATGTAAAAGAAATATTTTTGTGAAATAAATCAGTTTGGAATGACATCATAATATATGTCCCAATGATATTTTTTTAGTATTAATTATTTTTTTAAAAAGAGGCATAAGGCATTATATATTTTTTAATTTTTAAACAGATGTACATTTTTATTATTTTTAAATAAGCATTTATTATTGAATTATGATATTTCAATACTAATTATTGTTTTGGCTTGGTTTTTTCATTGCCTTTAATTTTTTTAATAGTTATAGTTTCATTTAGATATCAATTCGTTCAGTAACGTTTAGAAGGTAATAGTTCCAATATTGTATGTTGATATGAAATATTACTTCTTTCTTAGTGCGAGCAACGTTACTTATTTATTCTTCGAAATACGAATAAATTTTACACAATACAATTAATTTTTGTGCTAAAAAAGAACTACAAACAATAACAAACAATTTCATCAAATCAAAGCCCATACACAAAAACTATCCCTTATAACTTTCCCGCCACAATCCCTAAATTCCATTTCGTCACAAAAGCCAGTTACTGACGAAACGTCTAGCATATAAAAAAAACCGCTCAGGGTCAATTCACCTGGCAAGGTAGGTATAATTGCTGCTCTAAGCTAAAAGCGCACGTGAGTAACTCCGAATGTAGGTTAGGAACTGCTGTTGCGATATATAGATTTCCCAACGAGTATTAGGGCTAATTATCGCAATGGCCAGAGAGTTGTGAGTATCTTGGATAATTGTTTAAGGTATTGTTATAGTTTTTTTTTTAATGTAATTGCGAAAAAATGGTGTGGAATTGGGCTGGTTAGATGGTCTGTATTTTGAGGGGCTGTTATAGATTTCGCTACACTCTTAAAACAAACGAGCGGTTTTAACTCAGTCTGAGTTAATTTCCACTCCTTTCCGTGCCGAAAATGCACTTCCCCTATAGGAGTGGATTTCACTCTTTTTGCGGAGTGGGTAAAGGAAATAAAAGAAAACAATCTACGTTCTACACTCTTAAAACGAGCGGTTTTAACTCAGTCTGAGTTAATTTCCACTCCTTCCGGTGCCGAAAATGCACTTCACCTATAGGAGTGGATTTCACTCTTTTTGCGGAGTGGGTAAAGGAAATAAAAAAAACAATCTACGTTTACACTCTTAAAACGAGCGGTTTTAACTCAGTCTGAGTTAATTTCCACTCCTTTCCGGTGCCGAAAATGCACTTCACCTATAGGAGTGGATTTCACTCTTTTGTTTTAAGAGTGTAGGTTTCGGGATTTACAAAATTTTACCTAATAATACAGGACAATATTTGAACTCCAGCGTTGACAAAAGAAACTAATGCGCGTAATACTACGCGACTTTCAATTTCCACTCACCACACAAATAATAAATCAAAACATTTATATACCCGATAAAAAAAAATTCAATAACTTTAGTAGTAAAAAGTTCTATGCTACACTGTGTGCATGCTACCATTTGTTATCTCGAAAGCCTTATTATGACGTTTGCAGGTAAGAACTCGTGTACCAAATTTGACGTCGGTATCTCTTTTATCGTTTTTCAAAAAATACCTTTAAATCCAAAAAAAATTCTATGTCGGGTTTGAGCTCAATTGTTTCGAAAACACAAAATCTCCATTTCGAATTTTCGGCCCCGTCGCAATACTTTCATTAACTTATACTTCATATTATGAAATTGAAAGTAAAAAAAAGACAGTTGTATAAGATATGAGTAGTTCGGCTCTCAAATTTCTGGCATGTGGCGTCATGGTTAGTAACAAGTTTATATCTATAACTGGCAGAGCAGACGAAACGAAGGTGGGTATGCTTTCTTCAGCAACAATTAACACACTATGCGTCAGACAAATTTTCAAAGTAGAAACTTCCACTAACTATGACTTCAAAGTCAAGAAATTAAGAGTACACGTCATTTTCTAACGCCGCAGCCTTTTATATATTTTTTTATATGGAAGATGCGCAAATAATATTTAAGAAAAAAACACGTGACCTTATAATAATTAATCGAAGATAATTTAATAATTCATATAAAAAATCCCCATAAAACGTAAAAAAAATTAGAAAACACTTATAATAATTAAAATTTATGCTACCATATAAGTACAATTTAAAAAGAAAAAATTCATACTACTATACAAGTTCAATTTAAAAAAAAAAATCACGGAAAAACTAGCACCAAAGGATTTGAGACGAGCAGACAAGGTATAACACAAGTGCCAGAAAATTTATCACCAATTCAAAATTATTACAATTCAAAATTACAAATGCCGTATCATAAAACCCAAAAACGCAGTTCTAGCGCGCCGTTAATACCACCAAACCAACACCTGTCCAACGTTTTTTATTCCAAATATTAAATGTTTGGGAGTACCTGTAACCTACTTTACTCGAACCCAATACACACATAAAAAAAAACCCAAAGCAAATAAGACCCCCTTCTGACAAAATACAAAAGATTTCTTAAGCTGAAGGGGGGCTTTTTTTACAGGTTGTCTTTGTTTAAAAAGTAGGTTGCCTACAACAATAGGGAAGTAGAAAGTATAAGGGAGGGGGCTTTGGAGGAAGTAAATAACAATAAAGAGATTTTACCCCGAAATTTTGGGTGAAAATCGGTCACCTTTAGTGGAAAAGGCGCCCTTCCCTGAAAATTGTGTGGACAGGTGGAAAAAAGGAGCGTTTCTATGGAAATATTGTGTTTCGCTATGGAGCCATGTTGAGCCTTTAGCGTTGGGAATATGTTTGATAAGTAAATTGATACGCCAAGCGAACGCAATGTTGTATTACTTTTGGACGCGTTAATGTCTGTAAAATGAAATGTTAAAATTTATCCTTCTAAAGTTTTTTTTTCCTAGCATGCATTTTAACAATTGAACTTTACTCTAGTCCCCTTCTACACTCTTAAAACAAAAGAGTGAAATCCACTCCTATAGGGGAAGTGCATTTTCGGCACCGGGGAGGAGTGGAAATTAACTCAGACTGAGTTAAAACCGCTCGCTTTAAGAGTGTAGGACGTAGATTGTTTTCTTTTACCCACTCCGAAAAAAAAGTGAAATCCACTCCTATAGGAGAAGTGCATTTTCGGCACGGAAAGGAGTGAAATTAACTCAGACTGAGTTAAAACCGCTTGTTTGTTTTAAGAGTGTAGTCTTTGATTTCTTGAAGACTTTCGAGCTCGTGGACTTGGTCTAGCCTGCGCCTGGACTAAAGAGGAATAAGTCAACAACAAACTCGACGATATCTATACACCTAGAAAAGCAATGTTGCATTGCTTTTGGACGCGTTAATATATCTGTAAAATGAAATGTTAAAATTTATGAAATTTATCCTTCTAAAGGGTATCTTTTTTCTACCATGCATTTTTTTCAAATTCGACGATATCTATCACACACACACACGTATCCGTAGACCTTACTCCATTAAATTTCGCCTTAAGTTCCATTGCCTAACAATCTCTCATAATGAAGTAAACATTCTTTTCTGGCCAGTTGTTAATCATTTGTCACGAGGCTACTTTAAACCAATGTTTTTAATTGTTCATCTTATAGTTTATCCTTTGTTACTTAGTCACCCGCTGTTTCTACATAGCTATAAAACCTTAAGAGTAATTTCCATGTTAAACATGAAAAAACCTAAAAGGGTTCAAAACCTTGAACTTTTAACAAGTATCCGATTATAGGCTACAATCTTAACAAAAAGGCCTTGGCAACAACAAAATCACCGAATTGAAATGTTGAGGCAATATGTTATTTTGTGGCAATGGTTATTTTTTTTTAGCGATTTTCCAGCAAAGAGTTATAAAACCTGTTCTGTCTATTGATATTACAAACCTACTGTCTATTAATATCTATACTGTTTTTAAAAGGCAGGCATTAAAAAAAATATATGGTCAGTATTGACAAGGTAGGCTAGTATGTTTTAAAGAACATCTACATTAACAACGTAAAAAACGTGCATTAACAACATGCAAAAGTTTACAAAGGCAAGCCTTTAAAAATTTTAGCGGACCAAAATAAAGGTTTAAAAAAAAACTTTTCACTTTAAGAGATCAATAAGCTTTATCAACAATAACAGTACCTTTCGGCAAAGGTGACTAAAGGGCTAATCACTAGCGTCTGTACCCGAACAGTATATAAATTTAGTCTTTTACGATATTATCTACATTGGCAGTATCATTAAAATAATTTAGATTCATTTCCTAAACATGAAAAGTAACAAAAAACCTATAAATTCTGTGGTAGATGCTTAAAGATAGCATTAAGACTTCAAAGTGTTTAAAAAAAACAAATTGCTCCATCTTGTTAAAAAAAAATAATAACAGCTCAGAAACAACAATTTCTCTTTCCTTCACAGAAAAACTCAAAAATATTTTATATAACCACATCTTCCGACGTCACCACACATTATTACCACACAACAAAACGTAAATAACCCGCGGCTACGCGAAAAACTCTTCATCTACAACGTCCAAAAAAACTGTGTCAAGGATAAAATAACTCAAAGAATCCCGAATCCGATTCTTAAAAGATCCGCCGACGGCCGTAGATGGGAGTCAAAGGGTTAAAAACAAATCGCTAAACGTAAGAAAGAATCAAGTCCAAACCACGATTTCCGCACAGGCTTCTTCTTTCACTAAAATGTTGAAGGGAAAGAAGCGTAGATGGAAAATCTCCAAATGACTTGACCTTTTTTTACGTGCAGGAATTCAAATGAGAATTGAAGATCAGCAGAATTGGCTCGTTAGAATTCATGGAAGGCAATGGAAAAAGTGATTAAAAAGTGTTTTTTAACAAGCTTCGGGCATTCTTGGAGAGTGACGGTCAAGGAGACGTTTTAGAGGTTGGGTGGTTGGGTTTATGCTGTACTGTTTCGGGATAATTGGTTAGACTTTTGGTATACGTACCCGTTAAAAATTTTGTGCTTGGTTTCACCATGATATTGGTTCCTTTCACCATGATATTGGTTCCTAGTAGCTGCAACGGCTGTTTGGTGAAATGTTTCACCTTTTTTTCGGTGTTTGGTTGAACCATTTCTCAGGTTTTTCTTTCCAAATTCAGAAAAATGGTTCAATCAAACACCGAAAAAAATGTGAAACATTTCACCACACAGCCGTTGCAGCTACTAGGAACCATTATCATGGTGAAACCAAGCATAAAATTTTTAACAGTGTAGTTGTTAATGGGGAGGTGCAATAATAAATGGTATAATATAATTCAGGGATTAGACTATTAGAGTAACGTGTTACTTGTAACGGTCACTTTTTTTTAGGAAAACGCCGAGTAACGCAATTAGATTTTTACGAAAGTAACTGTAACTTATTTACTTTTAACGGAAACGAAAAATTTCGTTACATTCCGAAAGCTGTCGGATGACAATTTTGCAATGCAACTGCCTTAAAATTAAATAGAAAACTACGAACGCAGCGCTGGGACTTGGGAGCATATTTAACGTGCACTCCTAAACACGGGGTAATATGCGTCTAACATTTTTGGCTGCATGGGCCGTTTTAGCGATGTAGATTTTTTAGATCGGAGTTATCAGTGGTAAGAAGTGTGATATTTGTAACATTTTGTATTAAAGAAAATGCATGAAAATGCACGCACACGACGCTTAAATCTACGAGCCAAATAGGGTTCCTATCGTCGGAAAAAAAACTAGTTATGTGAAACACCACTTTTAAATACCGCTCAACAATAGAGTTTGATATACGCTAGCATTCAATTAAAGATTTTTTACAATAGGTTTATCAACAATACCTTTAAAACCTAAAAAGTTCTATGGTAGCAACCCTTGCACTAACGCGAGTTCATTGAAAACCTTATTATGACGTCCAACAGGTACTAGAAACTCATGTACCAAATTTAAAATCTATGGATCTTTTCATTCCAGCTGTAGAATACTTTCAAAGAAACAGATTGACAGACGAACCAATGTTCGACACCACTTTTTTAGAATCAGCACCCTCCAAAACAAGTAGAAAACATAAAATCTCCATTTCGGAATTTCGACCCCATAGCACTTCCATTACCTTGTATTTCACATAAGGTAATTGAAAGTAATTAACAAACACCGTGCAAACTTGTGATTGCCACAGAATTATTAAAGATAATGAAAATCATATTCTTTATACTATGTACTAGGACTGGAACGAATCCAAAATCGAAATCACTTATCAGATAACGATTTTGCACCGGTTGTCCCTAATGCTTTTACGAATTAATTTTTGTCGTTGCCCTAGTTCTTTTAATAGATAACGTGTTCCTAATTATCAATTATGGTGATGAGGAAGTTCACCATATTTTAGATTTTCATTTTTCCCCCCCTTGTACTTCAGAAGAAAAAGTTTGTCTCAAATCATATTCGTAAAGGAATTTTCGAAAATAAAAAATTATTTACAATTATTTAAAAGTTATTAAGTAAACAAAAACGTCGAGAAACGACGCAATCACAAAACCACCTACGTCACTGCTTTCGTCACGCGTGCCAATTTTTCGTTTATTGGACCAGAGTCAAGAAATGAAATTTAAGTAACAAATAAGGAAACCTATTTCCATACCCATGGAACAAATAAGTCATTTTATGATGATGCCTTTAGCGGATTTAATAAACCGCAAATGACAATAAAATTTCAAATTAATGATGGCGCGATTTGTGTTTTTTAAGGTTTTGATTTTTTTCCCTTAAAATTTCAATTGAAACGAAAAGCACTAAAATCTTTGCAAAACAAGCGTAGAATTGTACAAAATGCTTACAATTGGAGAAAAAAAATTCGCACATTGTCGAATAATACCCTATACATAAACGCTAAAGTGCGCCACCTATATTTTATCAAAGGTTACGTGTATAGTGACGTGACGACGTTAAAAGCGCCATCTATGTGGAGACTGTTTGACGAAAAAAGGGGTTTTGGAGAAATGGATATAATGAACAGGCATATTATACAGATAGGGATAAGCTGAGTTCTTTACTGAGCAATAACCGCATTTACTATCGTGTATACATGGGCACAAATATGCTAAATGCAGACCTGCCAACTGGACTCTAATGTGTCGTTGATTAAACCAAGCAACCTACACACGTGCGGGGTATGAAAGAGAATGTTCAAGTTTTTCAAAAATATCGATACCGGAACGGCTGACTTGTACCAGTCGTTATTTGTATCAAAATTGACATGGTTCTTAAGGAGTTGCTGGCATTGATGCTGTTTAAGGCAACTTTTTCGATTAAAACTCTTAACATTTAGTCTCATTACATCATCGCCATCTGAAGGGGTCTTAAAGGATACACATAAAACAATTCTCCTGGTTGAATACAAGAAATCCATACCTTGAGCTCCTTGAAGAAGACGCTGTTCCTCGCCCAGTCGACCTGTGCAAACAGCGACTGGTCGATGACTTTGCACATGAGTTCGAATCCGTCCACTTCGCACTGGTTGTAGGTCTGGTTCTGGAGCAGGCCGAACAGCTGCGCCTGCCACTCCTTGTCGTCCGGCATCGACAGCTGGAACTCCTTCACCAGGCTGGGCACTTTACCAGAGCCCACGAACAGGCCCGTGTGGGCGAGGGGACCGACCTGGAACACGTGGATACACAGTTTGAAAAGTGAATGATTTAGGAAGGTCTGCTGCAATTAAAGTTCCTATACGTCAACAGGTTGAAGAAAGTTCGTGTCATGTTCTCTGTGAATGTGACAACTACTCGGCATAGAGAGAGTATCTTGGGTACCTTTGTATCAATGCCTGGGAAGTTGGTAATTTACCAATCAAGGAAATTCTGAGGTTCATTTTAGCAATCGGCCTGCTTCAAGGTTAAACGATGGGGTTAGTACAATAGACCAGTGGTCGCAGTGCTTGGCCATGATAGGCCGCCCCGCTCAAGTAATAAAGTTCCTATGTAACCTTACTAAAACATGATTACTTTTAGGTTAGGACCAGAGCCTGATCTAGGAAAATTCAGACAATAGGCACAACGAATTTTGAAGGCCTCTTCAGCGAAAACGATTGTGTATTTTCAAATGTGTATTCCGTAATGATGCTAGTTGTCACACATTGTATCACGTTACTTTCTACCTGTCTGCTACAGTTGAAGTTCTTATGTAAACTTAATAAATAATTACACTAGTAACTTTTCATATTAAGTAACTGTAACAGAGTTACTTTTTGAAAGTAACCTTCCAATCCCTAGGACAATGTATTTAATACAATAAACTCTCTACCCACCTCGTTGTAGTAGGGCGCTCCACCCTTCCCCAAGTGGGGCGACGACACGGGCGGCGGAGTCGCCCGCCACTGCCCCCCTTGCCCCACGGGCAGGGGCGCCCCCTGCCCCCCTCCCGTCGGAGGGCCTTGGGGGGCCGGCGGCCCCCCCAGGAACAGCGGGCTGGGCGACGAGTCCGGCGACGATGTGGACGAGCTGAGCTGGGGGATCTGGATCTCCTGCTTGATGCTGTTGTGGTCGGGGGGCAGTTGGGGGGTGTAGAGTGGCGGGTTGAAGGGGTTGGATGAGTTGGACGATGATTGGGGAGGGGGGATGTCGTAGACCACTTCCCCGACCCCCTGGCACTGGGCGCGCTGGATCTGTTTCTGCCGCATCATCTGGAGCTTCCTGGCGCGGTCGCGCTTGTACATGGGCCCGAATTTGTTGCGGCCGCCTCGCATTCGGTCGGCTCGGACGGCTGGAAGGAAAAGATATATATGAGTTTGGAGTGTAAGGAGAATATACATTATAGCAAGCAATTTTTTTTAAAAAAAATCTAATTAAATTCCTTCTGATTGCAACGAAAGCTTCAAAAACACTTTCTTCCCCCACCTCCTAGAGTTTTTCCATGAAATGGGGTGACCGTTGCTGTTGTAGTTTTTTCCCCATCCTAATTGGATTTGTAAAGAAATTGTGATTAAAATCACAGCAGAGCCTCATAAACAAGTTAGATTTAGAACAGCGACGCTCACGCCTAGAAAACCACACAAGGCAAAATTGCTTTTGAAGCTTGCGTTGCAATCAAAAGGACTATAAACGCATCGGCTTAGAATCTCAGGAGGGTATAATGCTAAATCACAAACCCCCATTTCAGAGCCCTCATCATTTCCTATTATTTCCAAGGCAAAACACACAAGTTATAAATATTCATAATTTTTTGAACAATGTAGGAATATAAGAAGGGTTTTATTGTTAATGCCTTTAGCGGATGTATTAGGCCGCAAATGACAATAAAATTTCAAATTAATGATGGCGCGATTTGTGTTTTTTAAAGTTAAGGTTTTGAATTTTCCCCTTAAAATTTCAATTGAAACGAAAAGCACTAAAATCTATGCAGTTTATGAGAAAGTTATAATGTAACCTCTTCTTACATTCACTACAACGTTTCCCATACCGTGATGCAAGAAGAAATCCCATACGTGAGAAGAAATAAATTTAGCCCTAATGTAATAAAAAAAAATAGTACAATAACGTACAATTTGTTTGATAAGGTTATAAAAATTTTACAAGACTTGGGTCACTGGAAGTCATTGGTAAAAAATAACCCCTCTTCAAAAAAAATTGATAAAATACTATTCAACCTTCAATTAAAAAATTAACAACAGGTAGCTCTAGCGCAATCTCTTTTTACACAACCACCCAACTACACTCCAAATCTCCCAAAACCAAGATTCAACGCCAATCCCACTATAAAAAATCATCTCATAATTTTTTTTAATATTCAATCGGCAATTAAAATAAAAAAAAAAACATGAGCAGCTCTAGCGCAACCTCTTTTAGAACTACCCAACCAGACTTCAAATCTCCCCAAAGCCGCGCTTAAACGCCAAATAAGACTTCCCAATCTCGCCAAAGCCCTTCCAAAACGGCAACAAGTAGTTGTTGGCCTTGTCCCACTTTCCGAATGAGACGCTATGCAGGATGTGTGAGTGCACGTTGGGCGATGCCAATGACCATGGAAACGGAGGGGTGGTGGGTAGTAGTTGTTGGCGCGTTTTTGTTCTTTGGTGTTTTAATGGGTTTTTTTATTGTTCTGTTGGAACTTTTTTGTTTTGTTCTTAAGAGGAATTTTTTTTAATTGTCAGTGTGTTCTCTTCGTTGTTCTGGTTTTTTTTTGTTTTGTTCTTAAGGGGAATTTTTTTTTAATTGTTATTATCTCGATCTGTCACAGTAGGAGGTAGAGTAAATGAAGAAAGTGATGAAATACGCAGCTGGTAATTAGTTATTTTTTTTATATGTCTGGAAAATGTTAGTTGCAGTTGAGATTTGCGCAGTAAGATGTTGAGATTTTTTGGAGAGAAACGATATGGTTATGTACTTCGTAAAATTTAGATTTTTAAGCCCGAAAAGCATATAATTAAATTTAAACACCATAAATTATTGCGATATTTTTATAAATTACAAATTAGGAGCGATTCGCAAACGTGCATACACTAGTAGAAAATTAGAAGATTAAAGCTGATTCGATCGAATAAAAGTCAATTTTGGACAAAGAATGTTATGAACATATATTGGCCCCATATTAGCATAAAACTTTTTTTTTTAAAACTTTTTTTGAACAAATGTCTCGAATACCTAGCGTTTCAAATTTAAAACAATAACTTAGAATTTTTTTTTATTATTTTTATGGAACTTTATCAAGGAATACCACATAGTAAATTACAGCCTATTTTTAAATTCATTTAATTGGATTTACTTTATAGAAAAAGCGATTATGAATATAGGGTTAACAAATTCTGTTAAAATTTATTTAATTTTTAATTAGTTTTCAAATTACTAAAAATAGCCGGAATAAGTCCCTGATAATGTGACTGATATTGCCCAAACTCACCTTCAACACTTTCAAAGAAAGTGACGCCGATTTGTTTACGAATCGAGACTACAACATTCGGAAGAATATCACGTGAATTCCTGTTTCCGATGGATATCGAAAAAACTAGCTATTTTAAAATTTAGGAATGCAGCCGACTTGTAGAAAAGCTAAAAATTCTGAATTTCTCGATTATTTCAAACCCGGTAAAATTTTAAAAAAAACAGGAAATGTTTTAATGTTTTATAATACTCGTTAAATTAATTAACAAATACCTTCTTGTGTGACAATTTTATTGAATTGATATTATTATACAGTTTGTTAGCTCTTAGTAACATGCGCTATAAGTCCTCGACCTATATACATATTTTATTTATCAAAAATATGTGGCAACAAATGGTATCTTCCCAACAATGAGCAAAAAAAGATAATTATAGCAGATAAAATACCATATTAGGAAGTGTCAAAAGACAAATAAGACACATAAAAAAATATAAAACGATTCATAGATTGTTGTTTTAGACTTTGTAAAGAAACATGGCATACATAATATACATATTGATAAAAAATGACGGAAATTGTATTTTAATTTTAGTTACCCGGAAATTAGCTTGTCATGTTAGATTTTGTTCTAAAGGAATAATTTAGAACGATAATTTTGACTATCTAGTAGTTTAGAGGGATGGTTAGACATATAGAGATAATGGCATAAGCTATGAAATTCCAACTTCTGCTCAAGTATTATTTTGTATAAGTTAGCCATTTTTCACTAGGTATGAGAATCGTCATAACATATAGCAAAATAAAATTTTGGGGGAATTATTATTTGGTTATTTGATTATTAATTGAAAAAGTTTAAATCTAGTGTCTTCACCTGCTTTATATTTTCGGACATTTCAAAACTTCGACATTTATAAATAAATAAACAAAATATTTTCCTTTAAATTCGGTTTATTTTGCTGTTATAACGATTCACATACGTGGTAAAAATGGGGCTAACATGGCGAAGCAGTCTCTTTTCAATAAAAGAAAAACAAAAAAAGCTATTTCTTAAGTTTATTTTGAACGGTGAGAAACATCATAAGAGTTTTGTGTTAAAAAATGTTTAGATATTTTTATATCTTTATATAAATTATACTTGAGTTACGTAAAATGCTCTAATAAATATTGCATTGTTGTTCATTCAATGGTAGGAAAATCAGTGGTGAAAAGTAACAAAAAAAATTAAGATTTTGTATTCCTTATGCAAAGCAACTATGGTGACAAAAAATTTAAAAAAAAGTGTTTAAAATTTTCTGAAACTAAATTAAAAGTTTAATTTTTAATATCACTCGATATAAACGTTAAAATCAATCCCTTCTATATTAGGAAATTAGTTAGAAAAACTAAATAATAATAATCACCTTTTAATTATAAAAAGTCCCCTATGTTTGCTATAGCTTCTATACTAAAGAATTTTGTACCCAAACTTTTATAGCCATTTAAAAAAAAGTTGCATATATGCAATTTTTATTTTTATTTTATCTCAATAACGACGTAAGGAAATTTGCGATGCAAAAATAATCTTTCTGCTCAAGTCTAGTACTATATTTTGTTTATTAGATAAACAATTTACGTAAGACAATTTCTATTAATCCCTCCACCATCACGTTTGCCCTATTCACATTCAAAAGTTCACAACAACAAAAAACCAAACTATAAAGAAAAATTAATTCACGACACCCCCAAAATAAAAAAAATATGGACGACCAAAAAAAACCTCCTTTTCTCTTCACTGCGACCGGCACTTTGACCCAGGGGGATCGCGTGACACTTTTAGGTGACGAGGCGTGAAAACTCCCCTCCCCTTCCCCCAAAGGAATGGAATAAATGGATGTACACTTTCACCCCTCCTATTTAGCCCTATTGTTCTGTGGTAGGGAGCAAATAGTTGGCGATTAATCTGTTGTAGGCGACTTTTTTTTTAAATTAAATATCTTTTATGTGGGTATTTTCAATAATTTAGTATGTTCGCTATGTGATTAATGAAGTTATAAAGACAAACTAACCATGTACTTGTTAAATTATAAGCATAAGTATTAAAATGAAATGCTTATTTTAACGTTGTTTTTTCTTTAATACAGATAAAGTATATTAAGGAATGTTTTTTGAGCGGGAATTTAAAAAAAATTCCATTGAAAAAGTCAAAATTGCTACACTAGATAGATTTAAAAAAATACAAACATTTGAAATTAAACTTCATTTAAGCTTGAACAATTTAAAAATTATATTTGCAAACTGTAATTTGATAATGACTCATAATCTTACATCTCTATATTGGAAAATAGAGCATTAATGATTTTAGACCCATTAAAACCAACAAAAATTTAATAAGTAAACAAGCTCCAAACGAGTATTTTTTAGCAATGTTACAAGATAAGCTGTGCGTGCATATATTTTTTGGCATGAAAAAAAAATCATTTGTGTGACAAGTGAACTGTTTACTTTTTTTTATCTACTTCTATACTTTTCAAAAAAATTTCAAAGCTAACTTCTTGCTGTGCTGTTAGTTGTTCAAAACATTTGTTAACGAAAGCTTGCATAGAAAGAAAAAACTCTTCTCATCTATATCAGTCATTTTGAGAGGGAAACCGAAGCAACCAATGAAATCGCAGTACGTGAAACCAAAGCAACTAATGAAATGCAGTACGGATAAAAATGAAAACAAGAGCGTTACACCATCTGAAACATTCCCATTAGCCAACAAGAACTATACAACAAAATTTTGGCGATTTTTTAAAAAAAAAAATTCCAAATAAAAATAGCAACCCTACATACTTCGAGCGCGCACCTGGGCAAAAGATATATATCTATGAAAAGAGATTTTCCCCTGATGCAAAAAAAAGCAAAACTAGGTTGAAGTGAAAGTTGATGCAAATTATTTTTGCATTTACGGCGAAAAACGTCTGCAAGATGTTACAAGATACTCAAGTAGTGTTATTTGAAAAGTGAAAAGGTTTATACTTAAAAATTAAAATGTTTATAATTAACCTTAAGTAATGCTCACTTATGTATTAAGATGTACCAATGTTAATGGGGTTCACGTCGTGGATGGCAACAGCTCCAACTGTTTGTTGTCATTTGTTGCTTGGAATTACTTATGTTTTGGTATTCGAAAATGAGTTTTCTAAGAATATTTTACTTATAAATTTTTTTAAATGCCAACTTCTTGCTGTTCTGTTGGTTGTTCAAAACATTTGTTAAAGAAAGCTAGCATAGAAAGAAAAAATTCTTTTCATCTATATCGGTCATTTTGAGAGGGAAACCGAAGCAACCAATGAAATCCAGTGCGGATAAAATGAAAACAAGAGCATTACATCATACGAAACATTCCCATTAAACATTAGAAAAATAGTGGCAACTGTCGATATTTGGTCAAAATGACTTGATATTAATGACGTCGTCTTATCAATTTCGACATCGTTATTATAGTATGTTTATGGTATTCCAAATACCCTGAAGCTAAAATATATTATTCCATACATTTCGAATATTGCCTAGCAAAACCGTAGTTCAATTCCCACTTTAGTTCCCTATTTACTTATTTTCTTATTTAAATTCCGGTAATTATGGAAATCACCAATGTATTCTTTTTATAATATTACAATTTGTAGGTTAGCAAAGAGCACTTTTTCTTAAAATACAATGACATGAAAAGTTTATTACAATATCGCCAAAAAAGATTGAATGAATAATTGCAATAGATTTATTTGTATCAAAGAAATGTATTCCAAAAGATAAATTATTCATTCTAAATACACCGCCATCATTAAGTATTTAACTTGATTGATTATGTGGCTGATGTGTATCACTAACTAGCGAAATTCGCCCACGATTGAGACAAGATCCACTGTTCTTTCTCCGTTTGTGAGAGATGTTTATTATTTTGTAAAGAGTTTTTTAAAAAGTTAGATTGGTTCTCAAGAAGTTAGCACGACAAAAAAATGGGGTTAGAGAATAAAACCCAATTCATCATTTTCGCGAATTACATCACTCCAATAACGTCAGGAAAATCGAGCGTCGGGAATTTGGAACAATTACATCCATTGTTGACAAAGTGAAAAAAAGTTACGGTTAAGGATAAACTTTAATTCCGAGATAATAATCTATTTTTTGTAAGTTTAAATCAAAGCATTAGTTCATTTGAAGAAATAAGCTAAATACTCAAAAAGGGCGTTGTCCAGTTTTTAAATTTTACAAAAAGTGTTTCTTCAGAAAATAATTTGATTCGACCGTTAAAACACTTTAATAAGATGACGATATCGCCAAACGATTTTAATTTGAATATATTTGTTCTCTTTAAAATAAGAATATTAAACGGCGTAAGGAAAACGATAATATGACGATATCGCCAAACAATTTCGAATTTAATAACATATATATACACTTTTTAAAATTTAAAAAGAACAACACAAAAGCTTTTGCGAAGCAGGGTAGGATACTCAGACATATAATTTAACCTTTCAAGCAGGTAGAAAACAAAAAAAAAATGTTTTTAAATAGACAATCGAATTCGGTGTTCTTTGACATTATTCTTTTTCGTCCTGGAAAAGTAGTCGTAAATTTCTGTTGAGTTGCATTTTCGGAAATAGGCACGTATTGTTTTGATCACGCATAAAATTCGGTCTTAGTAGGTCAGTCAGGTTTTTTGTTTGGCATGTCGCAACATTATTTACCAAAATGTGCACGGTGTTTTTCGTATTAACACTTTGAACCTTAACAACCCTAATTAGGAAAAATAATTATTCAGAATATAGAATTTACAATTTTTAAGACTTAAATCTATCGTCAATGTCCGCGCGAACACAGACAGCATTTACGAAGACCGATTGGTTCGTTGGCGTGTTTATTAAAAAAAAAACTTTTTTTAATAAATCAATGACCGTATACTATAAACTATCCATGTCCGCAGGAAAACTAGAATCAACCCCTTAGCAAAATAAAATTCGAAATGTACAGCGAGAAAACAAAATTCGTCTCATTTTTGCAAAAATATGGAAAATGACTAACACTTTTTGTTACAATTTTATACAAGTCTGTGAAAATAGGGCACTAAGATTCAAAGATTTCAAAATAATAATAATTTAGATGGAAAGTTTAAAAACAGTGTTTCCTTTTAGTTTTAGCTAAGTTCTAACCACACTTCTCACAAATAATTTATGTGACTTTATTTGCTCTATTATGACCATTGGCTTTTACTCTATTTATTGGTAAAAAAAATTAAGGCCGTCACTTAAACTAAAGACTATTGTGAAATATATTGTAAAAGTCGATGCAAAAGTGTGGTTTTTCTCAAAAACTAAACCATTTTAAACTTTGGAGAAGTTATACACTTACCCAAGATATCTGACCTAGGAGCTGAAATTTGAGAGATAGTGGGGCAAATCGTATCTTCTACATTCTTAATGGAAGAACGTGCTAAGTGACATTTTTGAAAAAAAAATTGTGTCAATGAGCATATTATTCAGTATTTTAAAGATGACAATTTCCCTTTTTCTAAAAAAAAAAATTCAAGTTAAGTATATTTATTTACAGTTTGCAAAACTTTAAAGCTCATCCTCATCTTTTTTTTTTGCCACAAAGCACGTTCTTCCTTCTACTAATCGGGACAATAGCTGGTCAGGTATCCCGCGTGAGAAAAAAAAAACATAAAAAACGTCCCAATTTCTACGCCAAGATTTTTTTTAAAAATAAAGAAAATCAAACAGAACAAGGGAGTGTCAAAGCGAAAGATTCCTTTTAACAAAAGACACACTGAAACCATCAGACACCACCCAAGTAGATATCAGAATATCAGGTCATTTAAGCTGTTATTTCCTCTAATTCTATGAAGATTTTGGTTTTAGTTGAATTGCCGACACACTAGAGACACACTTTTGGCACCTCAGGCAACAAAAACGGGGAAGGGCACCAGCTCATGGAGTAGGTTTTAGCTAAATCTACGCGAAAACTATTGGTGACTTGCCTTGTAATTTTAAACCGCAGCCAAATGACGATGCCGACGTTAGAGCTGAAATCTAACGCAATCTTATTAATAGATAAGATCTGAAAGATGTTGGATCAGAACAGATTTCACGTGCACCAGTTCCATGGATAAATGTAAAATCCTAGTATCGGGTACGATATTGGCGCGATTTTGAAAAATGTAGCAATGACGAAATAACGTTTTTACGATTAATGTACTGTATTTTTACGAATACAAAAATGAAATATAAAAAAATAAACAACTACTTTATTGTCCTCCCAAAAAGATTAAGAATGTAAACTTTATTATCTTCCCAAATGTTACCAAATCCACCGTGTAACGCATACTAATCTATTAACAAAACAAAATATTATCAAATAGGAATAGATTAAATATATCGATTAAATAAATATATATAACACTGCTAAAGACCGTATCCGATTCTAAGATTCAATTTCTACCACCTGGGGCCTCAATCACCCAAATTCTTTCACAATTAATCAGGAAAATAGCTGGTCAGGCACATTACGTTTAAAAAAACACATCAAAAACGTCCCAATTTCCGCGCCAAGCTGACCGAACGGAATCAAATAAAACACGCCAACGGAACAAGGGAGTGTCAAAGATTCTTTTCAAAAGACACCCAGAGAAGAAATATCAGGTCATTTAAGTGGTTATTTATCTAATTCTGTGAAGAAAGATGTTCCAAACACTTCCTGTATGAGGAGGAGACATGACTTTTTTTTTCTTGAAGACCCACGCGGAAATAATAGTATATCAATCTGTGCCACATTGGAGATTTTTGGTGGAAATCGCCAAATTAAAGTAAAGCATTTGTTACAAAGTTTGAATGAGTATAAGTGGATTTAGGGATGAGATAGTCCATTAATAAAATCAGGGAAAGACGAAAACTCTCACATGGTCAATATTGCTTTCTCTAAGATAAGTGACAAGCTAAAAATAATGGTATGTAACACTACAAGATTTTCTATTACCACTCAATATACATTTATATGTGTTTATATACTCTATAAGATAATTTTGATAATTTAAAACCAAAATAGTTCTATGGCCGGTACCCTTTGCGCATGTGCGATTTTCTCGAAAACCTTATTATGACGTCCGACAGGCACTAGTAACTCGCGTACCAAATTTGAAGTCCGTAGCTCATTTAGTTCGAGCTGTATAGGTTTTAGACAGACACACTGGCCAATGTAGAGAACACAAAATCTCCACTTTGTATTTTCGAAGGTATTTTTGTAGAATAATTCTAAAATTACAAAAAAAAACGAAAAAATACTAGCTACATTTTGGAATCTTTTTAGTGACTTGAAATGCTTTTCTAATATTTTTTTTTTGTCATTTTAGAATTAAATGGTATTTTTTCGATAATGCCGCAGCATTTTTCTCCTTAAAGTAGTGGCAACACTGGCTTCATTGCCCTCTTATTCCATGCGCGTCCCGTCGTTAGCATTGGAGGTCACGTGATCTGCCAATCTATTACTTTAACTATGATATCTATGAATATATTAGACACTATTTTTTTAAAACAATATGCGTTCAAACACATTAGCTACGGATAACACTCCGTAGCGAGTTATCGAATTTCTAGCTCACATAAAGCATCCCTGCTACATGCATGGCGGACTGGGAAAATTACGCAGCAACAAAAAATATATATTTAAGAGAAACTGTTAAAAGATTATACATATTGTTTAAATTTAAGTAACACTAAAATCGTTAAAAAGACGATTCATAGCCAAATATAGCAGCACCCCCAAAACCATAAGACGCGTACTTCACGTTCGGAAATTACACGTAACACTTCTACCTACGCCCAGGACCCAACGCCGAAGACAATGGGTTGTCCGAGAAGCGAAATCTGGGCCAAATGGCGCAGGCTTACTTCGCCTATCTGAGGTGAGTCATTTAGCCCATTGTTTGCTTATTAAATTAGGCGCAAAGAGGATTGCTAAAAGATATGCTTTTAAAATCGACAAAAAAGTGGTGGGAAGGTGAGATGCCAAATAAAAAAAATAATTAAAAACCCTCACTTTTGAGTGTCAAAGATTCTTGTAACAAAAGACTTCGGTAACAGTCAGATCGGTAACGTACCCAAAAATAATAAATATATATATATTTTACATCTAATGATAGTTTTCGCAGACGTGAAAAAGCTAACTTGTTTTCCAGTTTGACAAAATAAGAAATAAATTTACAAGAATTCTTATTAATAATTTAGATTGGTAACAGTCAAATCAGTAACGTAAAAAAAATATCTATTTGTTACCTAAATATGATTCCGTAACCGCTTTTTTGTAGATATGTTGTTATAGTTTAGTTTTTTGTAATAGTTTGAAGTTTTAATGGATGATTGATAGCATAATATAATTTTGTCGTCAGATCTGTAACGCCTCATTACATCTTCAAATTGAAACTTTCCATGATGTTGCAAAGTTCCATAACTAAAATGCTCTGTTAAATAAACTTCATAAATACAAATTTTATTACAGGATAAATCTTCTATTCTTAAATTTGCATAATTTAAAAGGCGTCGATACATTCTTGGAATGGAAATTTCAAAAAACTTCAATTTAAAAAAAAATCATTACACATTTTAATTAAAAAAATACTTTTTTAATAAAATACTTTTAATTAAAAAACTTTATTAAAACTTACAAGCTAATATATAAAAGTAGTTTCAATGAGAAGGCACACAATATTGAGTGAAAAGCCAACGTTTGGGATTTGAGGAATAGGAGGCTATAAGAGTGTTATGCATGCAATGTTTTTTTTTTTTTTTAAATTCTTGAAATAATTTGGCACTAAACATTGCTTAATGGTTTAAATAAACATAACGAGTTTTAAGAAAAATAAAACTCATCAACATAAGGTCAAAATATAATAGCCTCCCGGAAATTACCTCTAAATGTTGTCTTTTTACCTACGAGGGTGATTTCGCAGTGAAACAACTTTTACAGATAATCTTGGTAGTTTCTGTTGCAAAATAAAAAAAAATAAAATAAAAAAATAGAAAAAAAGTTCAGTGCAGTTTTTTAGTGATGGTTTCAAATAAGTTGGTTAAAATGAAAATGATATATAATACTTAAGTATTGGCAAAAAATATAAACATTTTTTTTTAATTATAGATTGTAGGGGAAAATGATATTTTCAGAAGTTTCTACAATATAAAGAAATAATTCCACGTATATTGTAATATCAAAATATATATAAACAATAGTTAAAATGCTAAAAATTAGTATACTTTAAAAGTAACACATAACAAATAAAATTAAAACTCTATAAAATTCAAATAATAAAAACAATAGTTTTACTACGAAAAGCAATTTAAACACATAAAACAATTATCAAAATTAAGTGATGGTTTTACTTAATGAGAATTACAAATTGCAATGTCTCTTTTAACTTAAGCATCTAGCATTTAATAAAAAGTCAACGGTTGCTATAAATCTAACAAAAAAACAAGAAGTTCATAAAGAACTAAAATAGCCTACTTTCCTAATACTTAAATACTTACTGAAGTTCTAATCGGGAAAAAACTAGGTTTCTAACAGTAAATATCATCAAAAGCCGTTTCTACACTAGATGTATACATATTAGAAAAAAAAATCGAAACACAGCATCCAGCTAATAATTTAAACTTCTAAAAGCCAAAATCAACTATTTTCCTTATTATTATTTCGCAAATCAATTAAACATTATTTATCGTCTGCTCGCGATTTATTTGTAGTTCGAGGAATAATTAAATATTTATTAATAACAAAAGTAATGAAACTCCAAACTGCATTAAAAAATAAGAAATGTAAATTAAAACTTAGCATAATTGCATGCAAAAGTATGCCTTGCCGCTTTCTTGTTAGATAATTAATGAATAATCAAAGAATCAAATTGTGCTACATTTTATGACGTCATTCCAAACTGATTCATGAAAATATTATTTTGCTTCAAATATGTTTAAATAAATAAAGTTTCTCATGCCATTGTTGATTTGGCAACAGTGATTTAAATGACTCAAAATTGAATTTCAATGCTAATTCAATGGGAAATTCGCCGACAGATAGTAGATTTATGTCCGTCCGGACGTACAGATAGACAGACGGACAAAAAGTATGAAAGTTGGGTATCTGAGGTCATAGCTTTCTAACAAAAAAAGAATTTTAAGATCCGATGGATAGAACCGATTTTGGAAGGGGGGTACGGACAGACAGACAGACGGACAGACAGACAGACGGAAAGACAGACATAAGAACAGACAGACAGATGGACATCAACCGCATTTCAATACCTACAGTGATTTAAATGACTCAAAATTGAATTTCAATGCTAATTCAATGGGAAATTCGCCAACAGATAGTAGATTTATGTCCGTCCGGACGTACAGACAGACGGACAAAAAGTATGAAAGTTGGGTATCTGAGGTCATAGCTTTCTAACAAAAAAAGAATTTTTAAGATCCGATGGATAAAACCGATTTTGGAAGGGGGGGGGGGTACGGACAGACAGATAGACGGACGGACAGACAGACGGACGGACAGACAGACGGAAAGACAGACAGACATACGAACAGACAGACAGATGGACATCAACCGCATTTCAATACCTACAGTGACTTAAATGACTCAAAATTGAATTTCAATGCTAATTCAATGGGAAATTCGCAGACAGATAGTAGATTTATGTCCGTCCGGACGTACAGACAGACGGACAAAAAGTATGAAAGTTGGGTATCTGAGGTCATAGCTTTCTAACAAAAAAAGAATTTTTAAGATCCGATGATTAGAACCGATTTTGGAAGGGAGGTACAGACAGACAGACAAACGGACATACGAACAGACAGACAGGCGGACAGACGGACGGACAGACATACGAACAGACAGACAGATGGACAGACAGACAGTTGGACATCAACCGCATTTCAATACCTACAGTGATTTAAATGACTCAAAATTGAATTTCAATGCTAATTCAATGGGAAATTCGCCGACATATAGTAGATTTATGTCCGTCCGTACGTACAGACAGATGGACAAAAAGTATGAAAGTTGGGTATCTGAGGTCATAGCTTTCTAACAAAAAAAGAATTTTTAAGATCCGATGATTAGAATCCATTTTTTGAAGGGGGGTACAGACAGACAGACAAACGGACAGACAGGCGGACAGACATACGAACAGACAGACATACGAACAGACAGACAGATGGACAGACAGACAGATGGACATCGACCGCATTTCAATACCTACAGTGATTTAAATGACTCAAAATTGAATTTCAATGCTAATTCAATGGGAAATTCGCCGACAGATAGTAGATTTATGTCCGTCCGGACGTACAGACAGACGGACAAAAAGTATGAAAGTTGGGTATCTGAGGTTATAGCTTTCTAACAAAAAAGAATTTTTAAGATCCGATGATTAGAACCGATTTTGGAAGGGGGGTACGGACAGACAGACGGACAGACGGACATCGACCGCATGTCAATACCTACTTTTTCATTTTTTTAATTCTTTCGAATTAAAAAAAGAAAAGTAGGCTAAAAATTACAAATAATCACCAAATTAAAAACTATTATTTCAGTTTATGTCCTAGTTATACTTAAGTTTCGACTAATAGTTTTCAAGTTATAATAACGAAATTGTGAAAAAATTGGATAGTAAGTCCTAAACTGAGCCAGTTTTTTCCAAACAGAGAATAAAAGTGATTTTCTATCCAAATATAACAAAAGATTGATTTTAAACAAAAGTATTTTACTATCTTAATAAAAAACATATACTCCGCCATATTGACAAATTATCGCCAACCCCCAACGAAGTCGCATTGAGTTGGCATTAAAATTCAGCGAAATAAGGATGAATCACGGAAGTTTGGCTGAACAAACAATTGCTCACGACAACTGGTCACTTTATTATTACAAAAGGGTGTAATTTTGTTGCGGAAAATTAGTTTTTAACCGGAAAACTTGCTTGTTCTTCTATTGGGTTTGCTGCATGACTTTTACAATCCAATTATTGTCGGCGTGCCTCGTGTTTTTCTCTTGTGTAGTAAAATGAATAAACACAAATAGAATATGAATAGGTAATTCCTGTTATTTATTAAATTACCATAGTGTAGTATGGAGTAAACAATGGAGTATGTGTGTAAACTACTCAGGCGTCATGCAGGGATTGTACCACATTTACAAATTTTAGCAATTGAGACCCTATTCAATTATAAAATCATCGAAATGGGTAGGTTTCAGATGTTGAGTACAACAGAAATTCAGAACCATTATTTCTCGAGCCACGATTGGTAAATCAATCTTATGTGTGAACAGAGCACCAATCAGAACACCGATCACTGAAAGGTAGAGATGAAAGATGCAAGATAATACGTCACCTGAAACAAGCCAATACTCGATGTTTATGAATATTTTCCTTCACTCGCTAATTTAAACACAATTCCAACAGTTCTTATTTAACTAAATTGAAGAGTAAAGGGGAAGAACCGCTTAATTTTTTAGGAGTAGTCCCGTAATTGTATCTGCTTGGCGGACATTGGCGACAGAAAACCAGTTTTCCTTTCGGTGCTTCTTTCGCGGTGCAAAAGTGTGACTCTTATCCGCTGATCTCTGGCGTAAATCAGGATTGCCGCGAGAGAAAAACAAAGTGAGTAACCGATTTCCTCACACCAGTTTAGGCGATGACTCGCTTTCATCGCCAAAGAGGCCTGATGAGGAAAGTTTGCTACGAAATTAAGCGGTTTTTCCCCTGTACTCTTCAATTGACAATAATCGCTGTTAATGTTTTGACTGATAGTTTCTAAGTTATAATAAAGAAAATGTGACAAAATTTGAGTCATGAACTTAGCCAGTTTTCCTAAAACGCTTCCAGTTGTTTCTGAATGGGGGAAAAAGTGAGTTTTTACACTAATTCCACAAAGGATTGCCTTCAATTCACTTGCTGCATTATATTTGTTCATTTTCTTTAAATACGAGTAGGTTAGCTATTCCTCTAAAAATCGCCTCCTAACTTCAAAATATTGAAACATTTTTTTTTAATGTAAAACAATAGTGACCTCATGCTTAATAATCAACAAAAAAAATCGTTCAATATAAGCAAAGTTATCTGGTGATAATATTTTAAAACTATACAAGATAATTTTCAAAGCAATTTTATAACTGAAGTTTGTTCAAAACAAAATACTTTATTATAGTTTTTCAATGTTTTAAACTAACGAAAGATAAATTGCTTTCTTTCTTTTTTTTTTTTTAAAGTCTAATACACATCGACTAATGGAAATTTTCACAGTTCAATTTAAGCGAAGTTATTTCGTTATATTTTAAAACTAAACAAGATAATTTTCCAAAGCAATATATATTGTTGAAAATAAGTACGACTAACTGAAGCATTTCCAAAACAAAATACTTTATTGTTGGCCAGATCATGTCTTGTTTTAAACCAACGAAAAGATATTGCTTTCTTTAATTGAAAATCTCTTACAATAACTAATCAAAATTTGTACAAGTTTGAAAACAAAAAAAATGGATCTTTCAGTTTCTATAACAATTCTTTTAAGGGCGGAAATTACAAATAACCCTCTGAATACTTTTAAAACAGTGTCGAAAGTCTTCGGACTTTCGGTGATTATTTTGTAATAGTTTTAAACGTGTTTCCGTCTTTAAACAACTAACATAAATAAGCCACAAATAGGTCATAGGAAGTCGTAACTTAGTATATGAGAAGCAAAGCGAAATTGTCAAGGAATTAGAGAGATTCGCCAATTTTCAATACAATATATTGTGACAATTTCTCAGTCTACTATTCTATTATTTAGAAATCGTTACAATAGTTTAGAATGTCGAAATTTAAGGGGACACAGTACCTCAAAAATGGAAAAAATTGCGATTTTTTTTTATTTGCTAAAATTAAAGTTTGGAATCTTCTAAATAAGTCTACCAAGTTTTTAAAAGTGTAACTATATTTTTTAAAAAATTATTCTACTTTTTATGCGGAAAGGTAGGATAAAAATGCAAACGAATGAAATCTTTAAATGTGTTTTTCATGGCGTTCATTTTTTCTTGATGACAAGTTTTTCAAAACGCTAAGGCTTTTTTTTAATTATTTATAAAAGTCTAAGAAATTTTGTATGCAGTCTGTCAAATATGTTAACATTAAGAATTGGCAATAAAATTGTTTTCAAAGGTAATACTTTTTTTTATAAAAAAAAATACTAAAGTCGAAATTTTTCGAATATGCTATTAAAATAATTTGGGATTTTCTAGATAAATATTTTTTTATGAAACAACTGAAGATAAATCAAATTTGGATGCCAATTCTTATGTAAAACAGTTTAAAGTATATGAGAAAAAAACTGGGTTTAAAATATTTGTATTTAAAAAAGCCTTAGCATTTTAAAAATTAAAAAAAAATTTAATTTTTTTTAAATAACTTTAAAAATATATAATTATTATTTTTTTGTCATGTATTGTTTTTAAATACAGATTGAACTAATAAAACATCAATTTTATAGTGAATATGTCAAAATTAAAGATTTTTTTTGAAAGTGGTACCGTGTCCCCTTAATAATAATGTGCAAAAAAACCCTACTTTTTCAGTATAATTATTAATAATAAAACATCAAATTTATGGTTTTATTCAAAAAATATATAAAAGTTTTTTACTTTCGATTACCTAATATAAAATAAAAGGTAATGAAAGAAAGTATTGTGATGGGTTCGAAAATCCGAAATTTAGAATTTGTGTTTTCGGGACGTTTTGGAAGGTGCTGATTCTAAAAAGGTGGTTATTTGAACAATGGTCCATCGGTCAGACTGAAACCACTCTACAGCTCGAACTAAAAGAGCTATGGACTTCAAATTTGGTACATGAGTTCCGAGTACCGGTAGGACGTCAAAATAAGGTGTTTTTTTTTGTTAACCCTCTCTAAGGGATAAGCAAATTACCTGAAGTGTAAACTTGTTTTCAATGCATAATATTTCATATGAATTTTTAACCAAAAATTTATTTAAAAAAAAAAAATTTAATTATATTTCTGTAAAGGGTGATTATAAATGACTACTCCATACTCCAAATTTTAAAATTTAGTACATTTTTTTAAAAAATTATAATTTAAAAAAAAATAATAATAATTTTTTTAAAAAAAATTATAATTTTAAAAAATTATAATTTTTTAAAAAATTATAAATTTTTTTAAATTATGTGTGTTGCTGGAAAACCTGCGAATCAAGTGACGGGATTACACGTCTGTATCCCTCAGATGAGAAAATAGCGCATGCGCAAAGGGTAGCTGCCATTAAAAACTTTTTAAAGGGCTTAAAAAATGGTCATGGCAACTTAAATGCAATGTCATTTAGGATAAATAAAATCGCCAAACACTCTAGATCTGCCTTCAAACCATCTACAAAATGCCACACACAAAGACTTGGCCGGGATGGTTGCGATGACAAGTCGCCAACAAAAACAAATTAATAGAGCATCCTTTCGTCATATACATACACTTTCTAATCCGGACTCGGACCTCTGAATCCGAAAGCGAAACCGTTATTATTATGAGTCGGCTTTATTTCCATGCACTCTGACTGCTGACCCGTAACCCTTTACTTACATTACGGAAGTTTAGGCTCCTATTTGGCGACTTTTTTTAAATGTGATATTTTTTTAGTGTAGATAGGTGTTTTTTTTTTATAAATGTTAATTTTAGGGTATTAGGTTGTATGGGGTTTGTTACGTAAGGTGACCGCACACGGAGGTATAAGGGAGATGTAAGGAAGTCATGGGATGAAGATTGATTAACTTAAATAATAGTACGAACCTAAAGAACTTACAATGGTATTTTTTTTAGGCAATAAATATTCTTTTAAATTAAACTAGCAAATAAATACCCGTACTTTGCACGGTCTAAAAAAAGTTTTAATTGATCCAAGTATATGTACAATTTAATCCATTATAGGATAATAAACTTATGTTATTATTCCCGCTCGTTATAAAGTATAAAATACTGTTACTTATATTACCTTAAAAATCCAAAATAAAAACATACGCTATAAAATGTATGCATAATAGTTATCGTAATTTCCCACATAAACATATAAAACCTATTAGCTCATTTGGCAAGAAAAGAGATATAGCTACAAACACACTTATTATACAGCTCTAGTACGACAACCTTCGAACAATCAACCAACATTATAAATTTTAAAAAAAGGCTCATTTGGCGCGGTAAGGTAAGAATTTGGCGAGTTCGGCAACGTATTTGGCGAAATAATGAAAACGCTAAACCCTAATATGCAGCAGAATAAAATAAACATTTTTAATTTTAATTATTTTCCTAAAAGTTTTATTTAATTTCTTCTGCCGAATGGCATCACGAAAGGAAAAAAATGATCGGATTTGAGCGAAAGTGGTGCATTTTTTTCAGAATATTCGAATTTTCTCTCTCTCATTTTGAGCTCTGAAAGTTCAAAATCTGTAACTTAAGTATGAACTACACATTTGTGCCAAGTTACGAGTCAAACAAATGTCTAGTTTATGAGTCTATAAGAGACATACACACAAAACTCCATTTTTATTATTATAGATTAAGGCCGATTCAAATGAAGTGACGAATTATAAACACTAAAATGTTTACAATATGGTATACTAGCTTAATTAAACCTGGCGTTGCACGGGTGTAACCCTTATTAAAGGAGACTTGTATATTTTGTAAACTTTTATTTTATTAAAAAAATTGATCTTTCACCTCACTGGTTGGCACCTCCGTCAGAATATTATAAGCTTCTTAAATCACGCTTTAAGTACAAAAGGAATAAATTCATAACATTTGGAATCTGTCCCTCCAATAGTTTTGGCTGGGCGTTTATAAGGAAGGTCATAAAAAAAAAAGATATCAAGATACAAGAAAGATATAGTTAAGATTTTTTTTTAAGTATCCAAAAAAGAAATTGAGTCTGTAGGAAAAGAAACCCAAAAATTTCAGCAATAATTAAGTTTTAATAAATCTAAGAAGGAATTTAAAGACTACTGGGGCACGAAACACGAAATTATAATATATGTAAAAAAAAACATATAAAAAATTGGCGATATCGAATGCCAATTATTAGTATAAATAATGGTAATTATTATCAATCAACAGAAAAATTTGGTTATAATTTTTAAAAAAGTATTAAAAAAATAATTTTGTATGGAAGAAACTCAAAAATTTCAATAAAAAAACTCAAATTTCAAAAAACACGGAAGTTTTCTCCGAAGTCCCAACCACTTCCAGTAGCAAAAACCTCATGAATAAGGCCAGCTTACAATAATCAAGACTTCAACTTGAGCAAATAAAACAAAAATGGCCACATGTTTTATTCTCGAATTTCCGGAGAAGAAAACAGACACCCACACGAACTGGTCAGAACGGGTTCCTTATTTTATTCGAAAGATAGAAAAATGTCTTTAAAAAATAATAATTTCGAAATCAAGTTGGGTGGAGCACTTAAGAACGCTTGTTGTTCTTATAGAGAATAATGGCAGACATTTTGTTACGATTGTGGTCAAAGCTGTTATTAATTTGAATGAGACATTCGGAATGTTTTAGTTCTAGGAATGACTAAAGGATATTTGTTTTATACAATTTTTTTGCAAGAACATTCGGTCGTTAAGGTGTTTAAAGTGTCAGATTTTTAGAAAATATGGATATTATTTTTAATATGGGACAGTTTGAGTTTCAAGATTGATTTGTTTAAAAAATGCGTAAAAGCAGGTAATTAATTCTGCAAAACAAGGACTTTTTAAGGATCATAAAGGGGAATGGAGAGGTAGTCGGGTTTCCAAACCGAAGTCTTTTTGTGATCTACAATGTAAAAAAAAAATTCTAAGCCCAATTACTGTTTTTTTTATATGGGAGAAATGTGGCTGGCTTACAGGGCTCTATACTTCTACTTTTTGAAATTGGTTCGAATATTTTGTTTAGAATTATTTATTAAGAATTTTTAAAAAGATATATTCGGTCCAATTTCAAAAAGTGGAATTATAGGGGCGGTAAAGTTAGCTACATTTATCATACAAAAAACGTTTGTAAATATATTTAATACAGTCGGAATAATTTGACGGGGTAATTAGTGAAAAATATTTTTTTTTACATTGAAAAAAGAATTCTATTTGAATAACCGGCTACCCCTCCAATTCCTCTTTAATCCTTTCACTACTGAACGGCCCACGCGACCGCACGAAGGATTCGATAATGATATTCCGATATTGATCACATATTACGCGGAAACAAAAATCTTTCGTAACGAAAGATTTAAATGGCAGGTTTTCCCTGCAACGTATTTCTTACAAAAAAAAATCATAACTGTTAAGTTAATTTTAAAAGCACAATTGAAACTATGTGAATTTTACACAACTAGTAGAACCTCAAGCTCAATAAGCATAAAAGATCCCTGGCGTTTCCAAAAACCACAAGAAATCTTTAAAAACACTTCAAGTGTATATTCTGAAAGATAGTAACTTTCGCGTTGCGACATTAAATAAGAAATTTTAAAATGAACATTTCAATTCCGGTGATAATGCATGCCATTAATGAAAAAGCTTATCAAACAGTCGCTAAAACCAAAAAAAGGCAACAAAATAGCCTTATCCCCACCACCTAATATTTTCCAAGAATAGGGTATTTGACTAAACAAAATTTATTGGCTTAAAATATTCTTATGCCAACATTATTGAACCCGTGTTTTTTTCTTTTTTTCAAATACCCCATAAAAAGGGAGAAAAATGAATTTTAAAATTAGGACGAAAAATTACGCCCGAAAACGATTTGTGGCTTTCACGTGTTATCTATGACGTCACTAGTAACTATAAACAAACTTTGAAATACCATTTTAGAAGCTACTTTAAGCAAATTTGAACTATCCGCTTCTGTAAAACTTCCTTACATTTCTATATAATTCCTATTTTAATAGTAAATTAGATAAAATCCAGTTTAATTGCAAGCAAAAAAAACATCACACCGGTTTATATATGCTAGTGACGTCAGCCAAATCGACGTGTTTGTGATCACGTGACGTACCGATGAAAATAAATCCATTTTAAAATGATTTTTATTAATTATTTAAAGATTTATTTTGCAAATATATATATACGTTTGTTATATTTGGGTTCAAACTATAATTTAAGTAATATTGGAAGGTATTTTAGCGATACTGTCAAGTACCCTATTAACCATCAGATATTTGAATCAGTTTAGTTAGTTAAAAGACCACTTCACGTTAGAACGTTTAGAAATTCTTCAAATCAAAACAAAAACACATATTTGGTGTTTCTGGCAATCGCCGTGACAAATTGGAACGACTTTGCGAAAACATTTCATAACTAGCTTCGAAGACAAAATGGAATACAAACAACATCGTTCATTTGAATCAAACTATTTAAATTGACTTTTTAAAACAATTTTAACAAAAGGAAATAAATGAATAATAATAATAAAAATAAAAACTTTTAAAGTAGGTTTAACCGGAAAGCAATTGTTAGGGCTGTGACAATTTGAAAATTCGAAATTTAAGATAAGAGATTAAAAATCTAGTTTGTTTTCTGAATGCGAGTACTTTTCTTTTAAAATGTATAATTATTTTTCGACATTTACAGTGAAATAAAGTATACTTAACCCAATTTAAAGAGTTAATGGAGTAAATAGTAAATAAAATTCGAATTTAAAATAAATTAAAAAAAATAATCAATACAATTCGATAAAAAGTGATTAAAATATTTAACCCATATTATTGTGTTTTAAAACCGATATATATACAACTCCAACTATACAAATATATATATTTTTTAAATTGCCTGGTTACCAACAATGCCGAAGACATGTGTTTAAGTTTAACATATTGAGCTCATTGTTATGAAATTAACAAACTGGTCGTTTAAAAATGTAATGAATGTTTAGATATTCTTTAAAAAAAAGTATTCTTCTAGGCTTTAAGGATAAGTTTTCTTGGTTCATGCTAAAAAAAATATTGTTTTTTCAAAATTTAATTTATGTTATAGGTTTACATCTAAATTACCCACATGAAAATTTAAAATAAATAATTTTCAGAAATAAACTTGTTCAAATTGACGAAACTAGATAAATTAAAAATTATATTTGATAGGGTTTTTTCTTTACATAAATTAAGAGTAAAAAATCCAAAGACAATGCTCTCAATTTTTTTCTTCCATTATTTGGAGGCCTTGTTGCACACGTTATCTGTGCAGGAAAAAAAGCATCGAACCTCCTTTGAAAATTATTACATATTATGTAAAATATGCCAGTGCTACGCTAAACTTCACTAAAAGGACCAAAATGTAGTTTGAATTTTGCCAAAACGAGCTCAAATTTTTTGAAAAAGATTTACTTTAAAATGAGAACGGGTAAATTTCGCTTCAAAGGCGTTTTTAAAAGCCCTACATTATTTTTTTGATAAATAAGTGTGCGTTTTAATAAGCGTAACATACGTAACACAGATACTCAAAACCAATCCAGGACAGAAGGAATTCCGAATTAACTATAAACAAAAAAAAAATAGTAGGATGCATAATTTATAAACCAACCCAATAAACTTTTCTGCTTTTATGATACCCTATTTTAATAATTACACAATTAAAGAAACTGTGATTTTGAATTTATTTGAAATTTTATCTCCTTTTTAATGCATGTAAAAACTCGACTGTTTGAAAGAATCGAACTTTTCCCATTTAATTATCCCATGTTCCATTTTCCAACAAGTTTTCCAATCGGATATTTTACGCAAACGTGTTCGAATGCATTTTTAAGAAACTGAAATTTTTTTAGGCTTATTGCCTAAGTAGTACAAAAAAAAGTTAAGTATTAAAATGTTAATGAATACCGTGATTTAATCGTCGTTAAATAGAATTTGACGACACACCTCATAGTATCAATAAATTGTAAATATTGAGATCATAAAAACTATAATGTTCCTGCTTTTCCTTGATTGAATAAAACCAAGTGATATTTGGCGAGATGGATTCCCCCCCCCCCCCCCCCAAAAAAAAAAAAAAAAATAGCCAACGCTTAGACCCCCTCCCTACGCTAAGACATAGCAAAGCAATAATTTAGACGATCTTATGTTTTAAACTAACGAACTTAAATTACCGAATTTGGTCTATAGGTCTGACGATGCCTCTTAAGGGAGGGGGGGGGGGGAGAGAAGAGCGCCAAATACAGCATTAAGGTGTGGATCTGCTATATTATATAATAAAATTCTTTTAATCATATAGTTTTTGATGACTGCTCAATTTTAGCTGTTTTCTCTCAATTTCAGAAAGACAAAAAAAAAAAATAATAGAAAAGCCACAGACTCGGATTCATTGCAATCTGAAACCCAAAATTGGTAGCGGGAGTCGCTTAGATGGTGCCACACAAAAAAAATGGCTCTCAGTTCTGGGGAATATGCCCGAGTCTGACCAAGGTTTATTTTGTCGAAAAGCAGCCCCGTTGAAAAAAAAACTAAAAATTTTCAAGATTTCACAAATTAATATAGTTGGTATAAGACAACTTTTCCGCCTACAGGACTTTTGGAATTTAAAAAAAAAGTTTTTGTAGAGATAGTCTATACGACACCCGCCTCTTGTCGAGAATGCCTTGGTTCGAATCACAGCCATTCCATAAACAGATTTGTGCTGGTAATAATAATAACAAATCTCCCTCCTCGAGGTATAAGGGAGACACCCATTCCAGAAAAAGAATGGAGTTCTAAGATGAATATTTCATGTTGTTATGGCTCCGGACACTTTAAAAGAGCTTACTTTTTTTAATATAGAGAAAAAAAGAGAAAAAATACATTAAAACACCTGAGCTAGCACCCAACACCCAATAGTTTTAAAATTAGTAACAAATCTTTTGAAAACTACAAATCGAGGTCGACATCGCATTTGCCCTAGCCACCTATTTTCCATGACTCTTCCAAACTTTTGTGACGAAATATTTTGGAACCAGGAACAAAAAAAAAGTTCTGGGATAAATACAGGAAGTGTCCTTTCGGTCATTAGGGGCAGATTGACCGGATGTGGGTGTTTCGAAGCTCCAAACCAGAAAGAGTCAACAACAAAGAGGCGGGATATTGAATTTGTATTCATAGCATGGTTTCTCTTGTTGAAAAAGGTTTGTTTGCTAGGAGAATGTTGAAATTTCATTCAAATTGGATGCGACAAATTTTATCTTAAATAGTTGATTGATGTGCATTTGGATACGAATTCAGAGTGACTAAATCTATGAGTGAGAAACTAAATCTATGAATTTAAAGTGAGAAAACTTAAATCAATGAAATTAAGTTTTAAGAGGACTTAACAAAATTAGGTAAATAATAGTATTTTAGTATAATAAAAATTTAGTAATAAAAATTTGGTTATGATTAGTTTGAATGATCGTCGCACTAGAGCTACACAAGGGCTATTAGTGACGAGCGTCGTAATTTAGAACCACAGTCAAGAAGAGATTGGTTATAAAAATTTGAGTAAAAAATAAATTTAACTAATAAACTTAAGCAATAACAATTTAAGTAAGCAAAAGCTTTGTTATTTTATATAAACAAACTAATAAAACAAACTGCGTATATAAATACTTTTAAAATTGGTACTTTTACAAACCCTTACGATACAACTTAGCATCGTATAGACAAAAAATATATCGTATTGTAAACTCTCTCTCTCTACTTGACTTAAATTGATCCCATAAATAAAACGTGTTGTTTTTATCAATCTGATACTGTTAAACATATTAAGATTTTGAACGGAGATACTACAAAAAAGAATTTACTGAAATAGGAGACGATTTGTAAACCTTGCACTGACCAAAACTGGGTGAAGGTCATTTGGCTCTTATCTATTGCAGATTTTTCCGAAGATAAGTTTCATACCGACTGAAATAAAACATAAAACCATCTGCCAGCCGTTTTATTGAATTGTGGAGACCGGATTGCCTAGTGGTTTGGATCGCAGACCATTACGCTAGCAGTCTGTCCGCTGTAACGGGTGCGGGTTCGATTCCCGCCTTCGCCCTGGGTGTACTTCCTTTCTCTGTGTTTGTCTTACTTGACGAAGGCTTATAAGCGGATTTCTGATTAAGCACACAAGCCGGAATATATATGTACCTACCCTTATTGAATTGTGTTTGTTGAAGAAGCTGACCATACCCCCGCTGGACCGCAAACCAAAGTGCCTTGGTGTTCATCCTATAGGAATAATATTATTTTCTAAGCCACATTTCTTCGGCTGCATTGAATATTTTTACAAACGTTTTTTTTTTTTTCATATGATAAATATAGTTAACTTACCGGTCTTTAAAATCTCATTTTTTTGAAATTGTTTAGAATATTTTGTTTCATGTAAAATTATTTATTGAAAATTTAAAAAAATATTCGAACCTATTTCGAAAAGTGGGAAAGTGTAAGTCAGCTACATTTATAACAATAAAAAACCAGTTTGTAAAAATATTCAATACAGCAGAAATGTGGCTTAGAAAATATTTTTTTCTCCATGGGATAAACACTTAGGTTTGGTTTAGTTTGAATTATCGTCGCACTAGAGCTACACGAGGGCTATTGGCACTTAAGTTTGGAGGCCAGTGGTCCAGCGGGCTCATTTCCACTTTCGCTACGCAGGATTTTTGTTTCCGCGTAATATGTGATAGGAATATCATTATCGAATCCTTAGTTGTACGGCCGCCAGGGCCGTTTTAGAATTAAAAGGGTTAAGGCCAAACCTTCAAAACAGATTTTAGATGATTTTTAACTTTCGTGATATAATATCCGGTTATTTAATAATTGATGTAGTTTTAAAATAGTGTCGCCATCTGCTGAATATTTTGGGGAATTTTAAAACTCCAAAAGTATATAATTAAATAACTAGGTAACATTTTTGTTTGAAATTTGTTTCATTTCGATGTTATGATGATTCCTGGGGGAAAAGGGCTAACATGGCAAAGCAATACTTCTGCGGAAGTTGTGATTCCAAAACTAATGCATTGGCTCTATGGGGCTGACAATCCTTCTTAACGATATATACATACCTCTTACGATATAACAAACGATATATACAATACAAGAACAGTTACAAATATAAAAGTGGCTAGGTAAATTTTCACTAAAAGTTTACATCCTTTATTGTTCAAGGTGGGCCAAAGTCTAGTAAAAGAAAATTATAAAAAGTCCGAATATAAATATTTGAAAAATTCGCGGAATTCTTTTTTAACTCCTGCTGAATAACTGTACACTAACCATTAGAAAAACCTCCTGCAAAATCATATGAACAACTACTTTATCAAACAAAAAATTATATAATTAAAACCATAACACAAAAAGATGGGACCCATTAGTTAAGTCATTTCAGCAAAGTAATCACTATTGATTAGTGTATAACAAAATAAGCATTGCAAAGTTAGATTTTGTGTAAGCAACGTATTGATTAAAACTTTTGATCAAATTTCGTCAACACGTTTCAATGCGTAATAGATAACCTAGTTTCGAGCAATTAAAGACTTATAAAATGTGAACTTTGTTTAAACTCATTTTATGGCAAACATCCAGTAAAAAAAAGCGATATTTCAACTCAGCAGAAGCATCCCGCCAAATATTGTACCTCGGAAGCAGAATAGAGCAAGTAAATTAAAGAGCTTAATGGAAGAACGCGCTAAGTGACAAAAACGAGAAAATCAGTTTTAAAGTTTTTCATTTGCACTTACAGTCCCTGGACAAATTATTAGACGCACTGCAAGTTTTCATGTTAAATATTAATTACCGGGTGATATTGTACCGTTTTATTATTTTAAATTGATTTGCTTTTTATTTTTATATTATCCAATCAATTACCGATTTATTTGACACAAATAAAACAGCATTAATTTAGAAAAGCATAAGTTTATTAAGTTTTAAAGAAAAGTGAAATCAATGTTAGTAAAAGTCAATATTTAGTTGAGCCACCTTTAGCCGCTGTCAAAGCTATAATTATGCGCGGCATGCTATCAATGCAAGACTGTACTGTCTCCTGCATTTGAGGATGGTGATTCCACACATATATATAATCTTATAATAAATAATTAATATAAATTCATCTTAATCATAATTATCTTAAAATAAATACAAATATGTAGTCTACAACAATTCTTTTAAATAAAAATCAATAATATTGTAGTTTAAATATACCATTATTGCATAAAAACACTTAAGCATAAAATTACTAAAAAAAAATACAGTGCGTCTAATAATTTGTCCAGGGACTGTAGATACGTTAAAAACGGTACTTACAAAAGGTAAAAAATGTACTTGACTCAAAGTTTATGAAAAAAGGGAGTTCTGTTATCCACGTTCTTCCACTAAGCTCTTCAATTCGGCTACTATTACAGATGAACTCAACAACTTTAATTTACTTTTTAATGCATAATTCAAACAAAAATGTCATTATAACTAGTGCTAGAGGGTGGAGACGTGTGATCCTACTTTTCAAGAAATTTGTTGAGCGTCTCCACACTTATAACACCATTAAAATCCATCCCCAAATCTTTTTGTTAATTTAGCAACATATTTCCACAAAGTCCAAACCATTTTAGGGGAGCCCAGTCGGTTAAGGCGTTCGCCTTGCAAGCGCAAGATCCCAGGTTCGAGTCCGGGCATCGCCAAACTACTGCCGACCTATAAACATCAGCCATAAATGTCCGACGAATAATACCCCGTTTAGAGGGAGTCCACGTTAAATATGCTCCAAAGTACCGACGCTGCGTACGATGTCGCTTTTAACGGTTGCGTTGGGTGCCTACTCAGGTGTCGGATCGTCACTTGACTGTGGTTCTAAATTACGACGCTCGTCGCCAATAACCCTCGTGTAGCTCTGGTGCGACGATAATTCAAACCTAACCAAACCATTTCAACCTTGAGTTATTGTAACCTTTTTTATAGGTTGTAGCTCATTGTGAAACATCTTTGAACAAATTCGTTGGGACAAATTGAGCTACACGAACTCAAAAATAAACTTAGAGATGACGTTTTTATTCGTTAATGAAAGTGGTATTTAAAAAGGCGAATAAACATGAAGCTTCTAGATCGTTAAAATTGTGTCTTCCAGCGAATGTTGCTTTTAAAAATCATTTGGATGTGCATTTAAATCTTCAAGAAGTACTTATATTCTCTTGTGGACCACACACGCAACCTCAATATGCCATCAACAACTAGGTGGCACTGATTTACCATCTCGTTCCTACCACTATTCTTGATTACAACGTTTATAGTAGTATATAAGCCGAAGTAACTCATGTCCACTTTGAGGATCCTTTTGGTAGACTGTGGGTTACTGAGGGGCAGCTACACCTTCATGTCTGGGCGAAGCCCTTAGCAAGGACTCCGCAAAAGGACATCGATCAGTTAAAGAAAGAATAAATGCAAGATTAAGTGAAAACAACAACTTTTTTCACATAGATGGTTAGGGTTAGTTTGAATTATCATCGCACTAGAGCTACACAAGGGCTATTGGCGACAAACGTCCTAATCTGGAACCACAGTCAAGTGACGAGCTAATACCCGAGTAAGCACCCAACACAACTAATAAAGGGCGACATCGTACGCAGCGTCAGGACTTTAAAGCATATTTTAAGTACACCCTCTCTGCGTAAGGATAATGACCGTTTATAGGTCGGCAGTTATTTTCGCAATGGCTTTTTCCGAACATGAGACCTTTCGCCTACAAGGCAAGCTCCTTACCGACTGGGGACATCAATTATTAATGCTGAATAATTGCAATATTGAGTGAAAACAAAAATCTTTTGACTTATGACATCCTAACTCTAAAAACCCAAAAATAAAACCGCTCAAATCAAAAATTTGGCGCTCAAACAGAAAACTTTCCACCAACGAACTCTGAAACAATCCAAGGGGGATGTGATGTAAGACCGTTAACTGTGACGTATTACACCACGGGGATGACGTAACACCCATCGGGATTTTAGTCACGTGACGTTTAAAAGAATGAAGTAAAAAATGTTTTTAAAAAAACGAAAGGGCGTTTTTTTCGCAACTTCACGACCTACTTGGGTGGCTTTTTTTATGCTGCTATTTTTTTTTATTTGCTGTGAGAGATTGCAGAGCGGTTTTAAAAACTGTTCTTATAACATCGTGCAAAAAAATAGATAACTTTATTTTCAAATCGAGAATCGTGGCAAAAGTGTTGATTTCAACAAAATCAAAGTTACTTTAACACACTAGAGTCCCATCATTATTACTATTATTATTATTTTTTTTTTTTGAAAAATAAAAAACAGTATTATTCCATGATTAAAATAATTTAAGAGTTTAGTGGAAGAACATACTAAGTGAAAAAAAATTGAGATTCTTGTGTCAGTGAACATATTATTCCACCGTTTAAGTTTTTGAAAAAGAGGAAATTTTCTATCTTTTAAGTTAAGTATATTTTTTAACGTTTGGTAACGTTTAAGTGCAAACTAAAAACTTTAAAGCTCATTTTCTCGTTTTCACATTTCTGTCACTTAGCACGTTCTTTCACTAAGCTCTTCAATCATCAACCAGATTCTATGAGTAATTTTAAATAACTTTCAAACAAAAGCTCTGCTTAATTTTATTACCAATGCAAATATAAAGCACAATTCAACAAACTTAAGACTCGACACTTTAAATAACAATATCAAATCCCATAAGTAGGTCACACAAAAAATAATCTTAAAAAAAAACCGATAAATCTCAATAAAATGGAAAAAGGGCCTAGAAAACCCTCCTTTAGTATGTTAATCTTAAGGGGGAATGAGCCCGCTGGACCGCGAATCTCCAAACCAAAGTGCTTCAGTGTTAATCCAAATGAGAAAAAAATATTTTCTAAGCCACATTTCTCCGGTTGTATTGAATATTTTTACAAACGGGTGTTTGAATATGATAAATGTAGATAACTTACAGGTCTCAACAATCACACTTTTTGAAATTGGTCCGAATATTTTTTTTAAAAAATTTCAATAATTTTACACAAAATATCCCAACAATTTCAAAAAGTGGGATTATAGAGACATGTAAGTTATCTACATTTATCATTTTAAAAAACTGTAAAAATATTCAATACAGCCTCAGAAATAGGGCTCAGAAAAGAATTTTTAACACAGAGGCACTTTGGTTTGGAGACCCGCGTTCCAGCGGGCTCATTCGTCCTTAAGTAGGTCACACAAAAAATAATCTTTAAAAAAAAAGATAAATCTCAATAAAATGGAAAAAGGGCCTAGAACCCCCCCCCCCCCCCTATAACATGTTAATCTAAATAACTAGCCCCCGATATAGTCCGTTATACTCAGCTGGAAACCATCTGTACTATCCCCCACATCATCTATCAATTTCAATTGAATATTAAAGGAGGGGAAATAGATGATTGATCTATATTAAATGAATTTCCCACGATTAAGGATTCGAATAGATGGTATTATGGAGTAATTAGTCATTGATTTGGTAGATTAAGATTTAACTGTCGTGGCTCCGTGTTTAATAGCATTTCCAGCTGTCTTCACTGTAAAAAAGTTTGTTGTTTTTACAGAAAAAAACTGTTAGGTGGTGTGCCAGAAAAATATCGCTTAATTTACAGAGAAAATCTGCTCATTTGAAAGGAACAATTTGTAATTTTAACGCGAAAGCTTATTTTTAACAGACAAATTGTAAAGAAAAAACAAAATTCTACCTTCCCCAGCGGGAAATCGAACTACTAGTAACCACAGTAACAGGCGAGGATGCCTTTAGATCGTCAGAAAAAAAAATTACTTAAAACAGAATATTTTTACAGAAAAACTGTTTTTTTACTTTAGGCAGCAAAAAATAACAGCGGTGTTTCTTTAGTTCATACAACTCGCCAATAAAATAATAGGAAAAAACCTGCACGTGTTTTCGTCGCCATTCGAACAAAATGGCCGCCGAAATTGGCCATTGTCTTTCTTCACGGACGAGCGCACAAAATTAATAAATCAATCCGCCCTGCACCGCCCCTATAAATAACAAACAAATAAGACGTTTAAGGAGAGATAAAATAAAACCACTTTCAATCGCCCCGCAATCAATCACGCATGAAAGGTGCCAGGTAAGGCTAATTAAAGTGGCTAGTTTGGCGACAAATCGTGGCGCAAATGACTAGGGTTACCAGGCGTCCGGGTTTGGACAAGACAGTCCGGGATTTTTTAAGTAAGGTAAATACTGTGTAGAACAGATTGAAAACTGCTGTCCAATAATTACCCCAATTGGCGGAGTAATTTTTGGACACAATTTTTTTTAAACTTTTACAGAGGAAATAGTAAATTTCAACAATGGTATCCGACAGATATATCAACTAGTCATTATGACAAAAATTACCGGTTAGAAAATTACATAAATGTAAGAGCTAGAAAGTTAGATTTTTGTCCAATAATTACCCCGTGTCACCCTACATATTTTATTATAAATTTAATATTTCTTGCACACCAAACTTTTTTTAAGCTTCCGGGATTGGACTGCCAGAACTACTATGCAAATTGCGTCTTTTATTAGTCGTATTTTCAATTTGAATGCTTTAACGTCGAAAACGACAAATGAGTCAAGACTCCACACATGGTATTAATGTCAAAGTTTAATTTATTCAAACCTGACGTGATTTTTTAGGATTTCGTTACGTTAAAATATATTCGCTTGTGTTTTTAAAAGGGCAAGGCCGAGCAAGGCAGGGGTCAATCTTGTTAATTTGTCGGAATTTTAAATTTTCAGATTTTAGTTTCTCTATTTGCATCATTACTCGGAAGATTCTCTTATTAAGTGTAAACTTATGGACTTGATCAGAAGAGTCTAACCAAAAATAATCTTTTATTCTGCCTATCAGCGTCATACAGCTTTTGTGTTACAAAATCGTGTACTTAAAAAAAAATGTGGGAGACATTAAATTCCTGCAATCAAGATTGATATTTAGAAAGACTTTCAAGTTTCAATTATATACAGGAAGCGTAATAAAATTTTTTTAATCAACCTAATAATTTTATGCACATTTAAGGAATTTTAATTGCGAATAAATAATGTGTTTCTCTTCTAAAGAGTAAGTAAAAGTAGTAAGTAATACAGTCCTTGTAACCCTAGTCATTTTTGCCACAATTTGTCGCCAAACTAGCCACTTAAAAATTACCCCGCCAATTGGGGTAATTATTGGACAGTAGTTTTCAATCTGTTCGGCACAGTATTTACCTTACTTAAAAAATCCCGGACTGTATGTCTTGTCCAAACCCGGACGCCTGGTAAACCCTAGTCATTTTTGCCATGTTTTTTCGCCAAACTAGCCACTTTATATAAATTTGCTATGCTTATGTCCCGAACACGTCCTCTCTTGCCTGGCCATCTCGGCGAGAATTCAAATTTAACAAATTAGTGACTGTCTCTTCGAAGATCTTTATTCGCCTTCAGATTGCTGAGGCTGTGGCCGCGTATAACCATATTTGACCTTCAGAACTTCTTATCCAGTATCCATAGACAACAGCAACTATGCTGATTCAGAATCACTTATAAACGATCAATTTTATATCAAAGAAATATATAATTTTAAATCGAATAAGTGTATTTAATGTCCGTTAGCAGTTATATGTGTTACAGATAAATACGAGAGATAGAGCGGACTATACGATTTAGAATGAAATTTTTTGAAAACTGGATGCAGACACTTTCGGAAAATTCTGCAAATGAACAAGGCACGCCATTTCTAACTATCTAGAATATTCCAGGCACAAAGCAAGAAACAGGCCCACGTTAGCATCTGCCACATTCAAGAAACACCTCAATTCACATTCGAAAAGGTTCATTATTCTGCAATGGCATTCTACGGGAGATTCCATTCCTAAATCCAAAGGTAGGATGGATAGAAAAAGAACAAAAAAACAGAACACCTTGTCACGTTCGAGAACAGGAAGGAACAACAACGCTATACTTTCTAACAAGCAGTTGACCTTGGGATGCAGATTTTTCTTACTTACTCCTTCGGGCTCTCCAACAAGATGCTATAAGAGCAGATGGTATAAATATAAAACTTAAATTGCAGATTAGAAACAGAAAGGATCGGGATTATTATAAGACATGAATAACTAAAGAGGGGATTCGTTAGGCTTAAGGGGGAATGGGCGCGCTGGACCTCGGGGCTCCAAAAATGAGTGCCTCAGTGTTAATCCTATGGCGAAAAAACTATTTTCTCTGCCACATTTCTCCGGCTGTATCGAATATTTTTAAAAACGGGTTTTTTTAATGATAAATGTAGATAACTTACAGGTCTCTATCTTCCCACTTTTTTTTAAATGGCTTCGAATACTTTGTGCAAAATTATTTATTGAAAATTTTAAAAAATATTCGAACCAATTTCAAAAAATGGGAAGGTCGGACTGAAGTCACTCAGCTTTACAAAACCCGCAAAATCGATCGGAATGGAGATACCCATGATAAAGTCAGCTTGGAGACCCAAAATCGATATAATCTAATGCCGAAATTATGGTGAAACATTTCAACTGTCGCAGCTACCAAGAACCATTATTATGGTAAAAAATTGCACAAAAATTTTATTAATGTTCTTTGAGTTTCGAGTTTTTGGTGGCGGTAAAGAAAGAGACTCAAGTGAAGTCGATCACAACTTCAATTAGAAATACTACCAGATAAAACACACCATTCAATATGCCTTAAAATTATATACAAAAATCATCCCAAACTTGTATGAACCTTGGAAAGCAGATGTTCTACTTAATCCCTTAGGCTCGGAACAAGAAACGAATATACAGCAGAGCAGATGGTATAAATAACTTTACTTGCAAATTAGCAACATTGGAAGGAATATAAGAAAACTTATTGATTTTTTTTGTGTCGTAAGATTTCAAAAGTAATGATTTTCTTGGAAAAAGAGACAGATGCTTTTTTTTTTTGGGGGGGGGGGGGGTAACCTCGAAACGCAACTTTTGCTGGTAGTAAAAAAACTATGAAGTTGAATAAAAGAAATTGCATTTTCAAAAGAATTTTGTTTTTTGACAACATAGTTTTTAAAGATATTTTGCAGGGTACAGCAGGAGAAACAATTTTATTTAATAAACTGACCCTAAATTCTTCATGCTTTCATTTTAAATTGGATTTTAACTATTTTAAACAAATGAAAGTTTCGAAAAAAATTTTATAATTTATTCAAAATTTATGATTTGAAAAAAATCCTTAAATTTCAGTTTAAAAATTAAGCTATTTTTCCCCGCTTTTCACCTTTTCATTCTGAATGCAAAATGAGTCTGCAAAAAACACTCAACTTGTCTAAAGATTTAAAACAATTATTGATTTATGCTTGTCAATTTTGAAACGCGTTTTTCCCCAGTCCTGATCGTCTCAAGGAAGTTTAAAGTGCTTGACATTAATGCTTTATACTTACTACTAATTAACACCTACAAATGAGCATTTCCTTCATTAAAGTGATTTACTTTTCCCTTATACGGTTTTGTATTACTAAGATTAAGCTGCTTATGTTGGGGGGGGGGACTTTTTAATTATCTCTTAAGAGAACATTGACTTCATAAAATAGTATTTAAAAAGACGTTTGGAAAATTCTTAGCATTGATGTATAGGTTTCATTTTAAATTATTTTTCTAAAAAACTTTTTTATTAAGTTTTATTTTAAATACTGGTTTAGGAATGTTCAATTCAAGATGTTAATGAGTCATTCCACGTCAAATCGAACAGCCCAAAATCTTCATGTCACAGAATTCGATCTTGATTTTTTCCAAGTACTAGAGACAAATTTATTAGACCCGTATTTTTTATTTTTTCAAAATTCCAAGAATTAAGAGTTATGATTTTTTGAAACCGAAAAGTTAAGTAACTTTTTCTCCTTTAGCATTGCGGTCTATGGGAAATTGAGTATTTTTGAACGGATATATTATAACTAAAAATGGCAATGGAAGATATTGGTGTCTGGGTGGAATTATTTTACGCGGTCATAAATTTGTTAATTAAAAAAATAATTTTGCGTTGTCAAATTGTGATAAATTTTGCATTAAAAATTTTATACAAAACATTTTAGTCGACGAATGTACCACTTGTACTATCTAAACGGCCCGGATGAAAAAATAAATGGTGTAAAAGTAATTAAAAAATAGTAAAAAATATAATAGTCTGAAAAATACATTAATTTACAAGTAACATTCAAGTCTAATTTTTTGCACATTTATTTAGTAAGAGGTATTGTTTAAGCTCAATAGTATTTCTTGTTTGATTTCTGAAACAAATTACCTTTTAACAATTTTTAAATAATAAAAAACCTGCCACTAAATTTATTTTTATATAAATAAAGCTTTATTTTTCTAATAAATTTTCAATGAAATTCAGCTCGAAATTAAACATGCAAAATGACATATGATCATTTTAATAATAACACAATTACCATAATGCATGATAAAAAAAAACAAGAAGTTAAATAACACTTAACTATGTTAAAAGTTAACACAATACAAATTGCAGCGAAAGGTGTGCCAAGGCGCACTTACTTTAATTGAATATAATAAGAGTGTGGGCGAAACAGCAAATGGAACCCATTACGCAAAATTATTATTTTATCATTATTATTACTTTTATTTTGTTTAAAAAATCTTGTTCTTTTGATATTTATTAAATTGCAGCACTTTGTTTTAGGGTTCGGTTGAATGATCGCTGCACTAGAGCTTCATGTGGGCTAGTTTCAAGTTATTTTGGCAATACCCAGACCCGAACCTGGAACCTTTCGCTGGCAGGGCAAGCGCCTTACTGACTGGTTTTTTTTTTAATTTCTAAATAATTTAATAATTTCTAATTTAAAAACTTGGATAATGTAATTAGTAACACTTTCTAAATAAAACATTGTTTTTCAGCAATTACTTGCTTTGATCATTGCACCATTAGAGCTTAGTTTTTTAAATTATCGCAACGAATTCTAGAAGTTAACATGATGTTACATTTTCAAGCAATTATATTTTTTAACAGTTTTAAAATATAAATAGTTTCCGATATTAAATTAAATTGTCTACAAAACAATGCATTTTTATACTATTTTTTATACTTTTAAAGAATAATTTATACTATTTTGAATTGTTTTTATATTTCTGTAGTAAATGGTTCTAAAAGAATTTTAAGTACTTTAAATTAAAAAAATTTATGAATTTGTATTTATTTGGGTTTGGGTTAATTAACGTCGCACTAGAGCTACGAATTTATACATTTCAAATATATAAGTATACTATGTAGTAAATCAGTTTCTCTAGACATGCATTAGAATCGTTAAATAATTCTTAATCGTCGTTTAATATGGAATAACAACCTTAACAGTAATTAAAAAAAGAAATATTTAAAATATATTTTTTAATGAGAGAGAGAGAGAGAAACACGGCACACTTTGAAAAAATATCCAAGATATTTTTGCACTTTTGTAAAAAAAAAAAAAAGTGCTTGCGTTATCAATTTAAACATCAGCATTTTTCTATAGTTTTAAATTAGAGAAAGTTATATTTTCAACAAGGAAAAAAGAAACGTTGAAAAGCTATCTAAATTTATTTAGGTCAGGGTTAAACCAAAGTTACGTAGGAGGACTATCTAATCGTTGTATCTCAGCACCTTTATTGGCAATAAAAAATGTTTCTAAACAAGTGGAGGAATGTACAAATTCCGTAGGCATTAATTTCATAACATTTTTAGTAACAGGTGTACTTTGGCTGGTGAAGATATCGTAGAAGATAGAGCAGGAATTGTTTTAGTGATTTTGTTTTATAATAAAGTACACATATTTTATATTCGTACGTAACAGTTTTAATGATATTGGAACTAAATTTAAGCCTTTCTACTTAATAACTGAGGTTAAAAAAAAATTATGTTTGGGGATAAACGAGTTAAGTATTAAGTTATAACTAATATTAAAAAGTTCAAACGTTTTAGGACCCCCTTAATAATAAATATCTTTCTAATAATAAACAAATAATGAACCATCAAAGAATCACATTGTACAACTTATTTTATGACGTCATTCCAAACTGATCTATTTGACAAAAATAAATTTTTCCTCAGATATTCATTTTAGTTTAAAGCTATTTAAAAGAGCAGACCGTCGAGAGAGAAGTTATATTAATAGCGACCTAGTAATATTATAAAATGCAATGTAGCAATAAAAAAGCTTTTATAGGATATTTTAAATGACGCAATAACCAATTAATATCGGAATTCGATAATAAATTTAGCACGATAAAATACTTTTTTGAGCAAAAAAAGAATATTAAATTAAATTCTAAGAGACGTTTTGATGTCAACCGTGACCAAAACTTGCTTTTTAAAAAAAAAAAAAACAATGTCTACGATCAAATAATCATTCAATACAAACACATGACGAAAACCGAAAAAACAACATTCACAATTTTTTCAAGACATGAAAAAAAAACTACGTAGAAAAAATTCCAAACAAAAACTCATCCAAATATTAAAAGCAAAAGTTCCATGTTAACAGTGACCTAGTGAATCCTCTAAAATACTACGCCGCAGTACTACAAAAAAGAGAAAGGATCCATAAGGGCTAGTAGGTCGTAGGCTATTTTAATGCTTTTAGAACTCCTTGCTTTTCAATTATTACGATTTTTTTTTAAAAAAAATAAGCTAAAAAATCTATGTCTACGAACAAATAATTAAAGTCCACTATGAAATAATTAATAATGATTTAAAAAAATGTTGACCAAATACGAACAACGGCATTCAAAATTAAGACATGAAAAAAAACCGAAAAAATTCCAAACAAAACTCATCCAAATATTAAAAGTGAAAGTTCCATGTTAACAGTGACCTAATAGTCCTCTAAAATACTACGTCGCAAGTACTACAAAAAAGAGAAAGGATCCAAAAGGGCTAGTAGGTCAAAGGGGAGGGGAGGAAAGTAGGTCGAGCGATTGTTGCTAAAGTCGCTTGCTTGCGTTGTTGTGATCTGGAATGGGTGAAAGTGTTCTTTTTTTGCGATTTTTTATTTTATTTATGCACAGATGGTTGTGGAGATTTGGGTATTTTTGGGTCTACTTTCCATTTCACACGAAAAGTGAAAGTTTTTTTTTTATTTGATGGTGGGATTAGGTTTTTTGTTGTTGTTTTGGAAGAGGAAAGTGGAACGGGGTTCTTTTTTGCGTTGTTTTGGAATAACTTAATTTTGAATGAGTAAATTTGAAGATAGAACGAAATTTAAAGATTATTAATTGAAGAAATAAAAAATTAAGTTAAACAAAACTAATCAACACAAAAAAAATGTAGTTCAACTACAATTAGGTCATTTTGTTTCATTTTAACTCAATAATATTATTGTTATTATTAATAGAAGGTTTGGTTTAATTAACTTTCCACAAGAGCTTCACCAGGGAAATTAACAATAGAAGGGTTCTTATATTAGAAAATGGGAAGCTTATAATTACATAAAAAGTTTTTGTAATACAATATTATGTAATGTCTGTTTCAACAAACAAACAAAAAAATACCAAGCTTAATATTAACCTCTTAGACAGAACATTGTATTTTCACAATAGATCAACTAAAGTAAACGAACATTATATTTGTTCCAATTAATTCTTTTGGATCTCAAATAAAATTGATGTACATTTGTTTGTTGTTTTAGATATTTGAATTTCATATGTTGCTAAAACTGGAAAAAAAAGTCCCTATTAAAATTTTATTAAAAATATAACGTACAAAATAACGTTACATTTCTAAACTGATATGCATGTTTAAATAAAAAAAAAATGACAATTTCGAAAAATTGCAATGGAACAACAAACATCTGAAATATTTGGAATAGCGCACCCTAGCGGAAAGATTCGAAACCAGAAAGTAGGTCAGTGGTGAAGTATTTGAAATTACAAATGAAGTAAGGCATACCGATTTCTAAATATCGCCTTGTTCGTTATGTAAAGTAGAAACAAGATCTAATGGTTTATTTGCACAGGTTAGATTCGAAATTGTTTGGAATTAAATAATCCGGTTAAATTACGGCAGTTTTGCAAGGGAAATCAAATGAAATGAATTTTTAAACTCATTTAATTTATTTGATAATGTTTATGGTAATTCAATATAAAATTATGGCTAGACCGATGCATGGGCTTGGCCGATGCTTACTTAGAGAAAAAATCGGTTTAGGTATTTTGAAGTTTAAAAGATTATAATGGCAAATAGTTAGAGGGTAGAGGAAAAATTGAATTTTTGGAATTTTTTCACATGAGATGATCGAATTTTGTATTTAATTTTTTCCATCAGCCAACGACATCAGCAATCATCAGATGGAAGGAAAAAAATTGAATCAAAATACAGGAGTGAATGAAACACCGAAAAAATAGCTATAATTTTTTTGACATTAACAAAATTCATAACTATAACACAAAATAAATTGTTATTGGTGTATTTTAAATAAATTTTAAAAATAGAAATACTAAAAAAAAATGTATTAGTCATTAATTAAAAACTAGATTATAAACCTCAAAATACACTTGCCCGTAATTTTTAACCAATATAAATATTTTAACAATTACGAAAAATTGTTTCAAAATAATATAAAGGTTACTATTAGATTATAAATGCATCTTTATCGACATTTAAATTGTTTTATAAGCAAAACAAACAAACGTTTTGAAACACACAAGAATTACAAACTAGGGTTAAACGTCATTTAAAATTTTCCGTGAAAACTCAAGTGCAAAAACACTTTTATTAAAATATTTACGCAGTTGCGTAATTTGAGACGCTACTAGTTTAAGTAAATATTTATTAGCAATCAGACTGCCATCTACTATGGCAAATATTTGCCAAGCTTCTCCAAAACAAATGGCAACAAGTCATTCTTAACCAATCGCCATGTGTCCTGTTTTTGCGTTCTAATAGAAAACGATATTCAAAAAAATATATCGAACAATCATTTATTAAATAATCTTTGTCAAATTCTAGTTTTCGTTTGAATCTTTGCAAAAAAAATCTATCTAAATATCATGGGGTCTTTAGTCCATGTTTCAAATACTGATTACAGTTATCGTTTGTTTTTTTAATAGCTGTCAACAATGTATTCATCTTTTAACAATTGTGATAACAATCGGAGAAAGTCTAGAATAAATCGTCCAATTGATTGATAACAAAGCACCTACAAACTTTATATTAGCTCCAAATAAGGGTTTGAAACATGGTATCAAGCGGGAATTTGTTTTAAAATCTAGATATACTAATATAAAAATAAAATGTAATTTTCATTTAAATCCAATTTTATGTTGAAATATGTCATGAGGGGTAAATCGCAATGGTACACGAACTTGTATAAAATGTGCTCGTTTCATAAATCGACTATAGTCATAATAAAATGTTACTAAAGGTATTTAAAAAGCACACCTAAATGAATTTCGAACATAAAATACATACTAAGAATTACAACAAGGCAACAATTCTAAAGATACGAAGGAACATTTTTTTTAGTGCCAGAATTGTCTAAAAACAAATTTCCATGTGATTTCTTTCATCATACAATTCACTAAACCCAAAAGTTAAATAAAAAGCAATTGCAGACTATGCATAATCTGATAACTTTTTATCAAAAAGTCCAAATGTGTCTGAAAATTAACCATCCTTTGAAATACAAGGAATAGGTTTCAGTGTATTGCATTGGAATATCATTTTTGAATAATTTAGATTGTAAAAAGCGATAATAGTTTTCGCGCTAATTTCCGCCTTTCCCTTTTAAACCAACAATTATGGAATGATGTCACAAAAGTTATTGAAAAGTAACTTAAGACCACGTGACTTCTTTGAGTGTTCAACTTTTGGAATGATGAAACTTATTTGGCAGGAATTAACAAATTTTTGCGCCAATACTAAAAGATAATCGAGTTTTAAGTTTTGATACGACTTGTCCTAGAACTAACCCTTTCTCAACGTTGGTAAAACCGTAGAAAAGGTAGTTACCATATTTGTAATTTTGTCTTTTATAAAATGCACTCAAATCTTAAAAAATAACTAACGTTATGCCTAATTATGATTGATTGAAATTTTTAAATATTTTGTTTGTTCAAATGTTTGAAAATAGCTTTTTAACAAAAATAACTAATTACGAAATAAATTTGTTTTTAAATAAAAAAGAATGGCAATTTATAAATTATATAGCCTTCAAAAACACTAACCGAATCCGATGAAATATATTTGCAAATTGTTGAATTCTTGTTTATCAAGCGAAAAGTCAAAGGTTCGATTTATTTCCATCTCTTTAGTTCGAATTATAGACAATAGGGGCGCTGCTTTCCGATGGAATGTCAATGTAAGTAATTTTTCTATTAAGAAACACTTTAAGTGCCTGGTTTACTATTTTATCGATGTGTAAAACGTACGTAGTTGTTAGATAAATAGATGAATTTGTGATAAGAAACATGTTTACTCATCCTCCAACTGTATTAGTTTACAACGGAAACAACGCATTGATGTTCGGTACACTATAACTCATAAACTTTGCACGGGAATATTCAGCAGTAAACATTCCAAAACATAAACCAATAACTATTATAATTGGTATACTTTAGACACTTAACTATCTGTTTCTCTATGTCTTAATTTAGCACTGAACTATCATATCAAAAGTAGTGCTTGAATTAAAACTCATGCCAATAACACGTGTTTTCCTAGGAAAAGTTAAAACAAACGTCAAATGTAAACAATGATATAGATCGCCAGTGGGCCAATATTATGTTATTGATATAACCAAAACAATGATCTAAAATCCCACGTTAAAAATAGTCTCAAGAGTTTTATTACGCTTATAACTGATTATTTGCAAACAATTCAAGCACTTTCAGTTCTGCGAGAGTTAAGCCTCTAAGCCCTTGGTTCAAGCTAGTTCTACAAAAACTAACCAAAAAAAAAAAAAAAACTAGAAACAATTGTTTACACATTTGTTTACATTGAACCCTTATGTTTTTGCACAGGAATAAAACAATTTTTTCATTGAAAGTCAACATGTGGGGAAACGTCACAGCAACAAATAACTACCTGGCGTACTATTTCTCTACTACGCTAAATTTAATGTTATTTTTTAACGGGGTTCTTCGAGTCCTTGAAACTTCACGCACTAAACACTTCGAGTTCTGAACTAGGAACGTCGAAGTCCTTTTGCTATAATTTCTACAAAAAAAGATGCTCAGAATTTCAATTTATGGGGGAATTGAGCGAAACCCGCTGAAAACTGATAATCGACGCGATCCTAAACTAGAAAAAAGAATAAGATAGATGTCCTGAATTAGAAAAAAAAATTATACTATCGTGCGATTACGCGACGAACTAGAAAGTCAAAAGGGAATGGTTCAAAGGAATAAATCTTTGTTAGCTTTCAAAGTTTGCGTTTTTTTATCATTGTTTCCAGAGGGGTAGGGCACAGTTGACAACACTAAGGCTAAAATAAAAAGTTTACTGACAAGTAAAGACAGTTCCAGCACTAAAATTTTTATCATCATTCTATCATCTTGCAGTGGGAAGGTAAAGTGCAGTAACTTGACAACTGACTTGGACCATTGGTGTAAAAACTTTATTGACTGGTTATTTTCGAGCCGAAATGGTCCAATTCATTGATGAGTTTACTGCAGTTTACCTGCCCACGGACAGCATTCAACAAAACAAAAAACGGACTTACCTTCCAGCTTCATCCCAACATCGAGACACTTCTGAAACCTACAGTACGGACACCTCTTCCTCTGGCTCTTGTCGATGTGACAACTCCTGTCCGCCACACACGTGTAGACCTTCTTGTTCTGCACGGTCCTCTTGAAGAACCCCTTACAGGACTCGCAGGTCAGGAGACCGTAGTGGTACCCAGAGACCTTGTCCCCGCACACGGGACACAGTTCCTCGATACCCTCTTTGGTATCCGGGGGGTCGTGGCCGTGCTGGTACTCCACCATGGGCCCAGCGTTCTGTTGCTGCTGGGATGGGCTGGGAGATCCGACCAGCATGCCCGGAGGACCTAGCAAGAAGGAGGTATCCATGAGATGGGATGTGGTCATCATCTTTGATTGCGGTTTGTGCCAATGAGATCAAGTTATTCCAATGGGTCTTAAGAAATAAGTTAATGTATGTATGCTTTTGATGAAGTACAACACCTAACCACAATATTTAAATTTTTGCAGGATGAAGGTTTAGCACCGTGGTACACCCCACGAAATCAGAAATTCGTGATGTTTATTTTGTGATAAATAATCCAAAGTCGTTGGTTGGTAGTCTTACGCACAATTGTAAGTACTCTCTACCAGTGAGTAAATTTGTGTATGGAACTATGGAAGAATTGTTGTATTAACTTATCACAAATAGTTATTTTTAAATCGATTAAGGCCAATTAATGGAGAAGAGGTGGTCGAGTTTTTAGTCGAAAGTTGTTAATTTTTCCAAAGTACTTCTTTCGTTGAAAAGTAATTTGTAATTTTTGCGAGATCAATAAAGAGTTAACGATAACTTAAAATAGATCACAGTTATTTGAAGAATTTAGTTAATTGTATCCTCGTTAAAACATAGAAACCCACAAATTGTAAAAGTACAAGCGATTTAATCCACTTTTTTTCTGCTTGTGCCAGTATTAAAAATCACTTATGCTCAGTTTAACAATAACCCAGTTACTAAGACCTTGACCTATTAATTTGGAAAGGGTAGGAGAAATAATCCAAAAGTATCGAACAAATTTTAGTTTTCACACAATATCACTTTTGTCGTTCGTTTTTAAATAATCCACAGATAAGCACAGTATAATCCACAGTAAAAATCACACAGTTTGAAGTATCCAAAAGTTGCGTGGGTTGGGGGTGTGCAAAAAACTATAGTTATTTTCACACGCACAAGATGGCAACACCATTAAATCCTTCAAGTCCCACCGAAAATATCAGGCAGGCTGGAGCAATTTAAGCCTGGAATCATGTCTATAGAGCATCATCTTCACTACCAGCATCACTCAAAAAACAAAAAAAATATCCTTAATATTCGCCGCCGACACACATTATCGGGGTCACTACCAACTTTCGCTTTTTCACGAATGAATTTAACACATCCAACGAACGAGGAACGAGTCAGAAGCGACCGCTCCAGAGTGCAGCTAGTGAAAGTCTATTTGCGCGTAGACACGTGAGTCGCAACTTTCGCCCGAGCCGACCTACTAACAAAATCACGCCGCACTGGGTCTATGTCAGATCGGGCCTACTGACCCATAAACGGGCTGGCCAATGAGGAGGCTGCTTTCTACCTGTACGACGCAAACATTTTACTACAAAGGACTTTCTCCCTTTCGGTTTTCATGTGTTTGGCTGTTTCCCCCCCTCTATCAACTGGTGGTAGGATTTTTTTTTTGGGGGGGGGGGATGGTATCGGGGAATTTTTTTCAGGGTGGGGAAGTAGTGAATATTTTATATGGGTATAATATTTGTTTATTTTAAATGTCAATGGGAGAATAAAATTGGGAACTAAAGTATATATGTTTACGCACTATTAGTACATTGGGAGAGACCATACACTGTTAAAAAAAAAATTCACCATGATATTGGTACCTAGTAGCTGCAACGGCTGTGTGGTGAAATGTTTCACCTTTTTTTCGGTGTTTGGTTGAACCATTTTTCTGGATTTGGAAACAAAAACCTGAGAAATGGTTCAACCGAATACCAAAAATATGGTTTAACGTTTCACCACACAGCCGTTGCAGCTACTAGGAACCAATATCATGATGAAACCAAGCACAAAATTTTTAACAGTGTAGCGCCCATACAATTAACAAAGAAAGGTAGTTAGGAAAACACAAAAGAGTATAATAATTTTGCATCATTAGGTTAGTTTAGTTTGAATTATCGTCGCACTAGAGCTACACGAGGACTATTGGCGACGGGCTGTCATAATTTAACCCCCCCCCCCCCCTCAAAAACGCCTTAACCGACTGATCTCCCCAGCGTCTTTGCATCATTAGGAATTATTTATTTTTTTAAATTTTCAACAGCTAGTAGGACTCTTATTTTACTTCTTTCTTTTTCTCTCCTTCCTATTTGGTCCATAGATTTTTTTTAATTATTACCTTTTTGTGGGTGTGGGGGGGGGGGGGTGAAATATTGCCGCACTAGAGCTACACGAACTGGGCTATCAGCGACGTGCCTCATGATTTCGAACCACGGTAAAGTGACGAGGTTAGGACACATGTTTACTTCTAGTACTGTCAATATTATCGAATAACTTCTTGTGAGGATCTATCAAATGGTGGTAGGGTAGAGAGGGACGGTGTTGGAAAGTTTGTTTTAAGGTGGGACGAACATAAACATGTTATTTCATAGAATATTTTTGTTTATTTATTATTATAATTTTATTTATAAATATTATGGGGTGGCTAATGGTACGAGGTTATTTGTTTGTGGATCGGGAAGAACAAACAACTTTTCATAGTTTCGGAATTAGTTGAATGTTTTGGGGTTATATAAGAGTTAATAGAATACGAATCCCCCTGTTAAATGATGTTTAATTTGTAATTGAATTATTTATTAAACTAAAATTGCAATTAATTATTAATTAAATGTAATTAATTATTAATTAAATAAATTAAATTATTATTTTAATTATTTCTCGACTCCTCACTATCAACTGTTGGTGGTATGGTATAAAAGAATTTTGAATCATAAGGGTTGGGAAATATTTTATCCGTTCCTCAAATATTTTGAATAGATTGATGGATATTGTAAACAGAGATTAATTTATTCATTAGTTTAATTATGTAAAATTTATGACTTGGTTATTAGAAAGGAGGACAAAAACCGGTGAAAGAATAATGAAATATGAAATTGGTACATATTTGAGGGTAAATAAAAACAGTATTTAAAAATTAAACATATTTTTAATTACTTGTTTCTAGAACATTTTGCTAAGTTTTCGTTAAAAGGATTTTTATCATTAGGGACTCCTGCATTGAAATTCCAAGACAATTTGGAAATTGAAAACTTCATTACGCGAAAAATAAAAGATTTCCGGATACAATTAAAATATAATTGCATTTTCAAAACTATTTTTTCAAACAAGCTCCGTTCTTTACGAATTATAAATGCGTAACCCAAATACCATATTAAATTGAACACAACAGTAATTTAAACAATCACTACGCGCAAGTAAAAAAAAAGATTTTTTAAAAATGGTAAATACTCTACACTTAACTTACAACAATAGCGGACTTAAATACCACCTTTTGGTTAATTTATTTATTTTAAAAAATGGGTTACATATCTGCAACGTAATAGAAAAAAAAAGACATATGTCCTATTTAGTAGCATTAAACATCAGTCCTTTTTTCGGTATAAGATACTTATAGAGATCATGGACTACGTAAAATATTTTTTCTTCGTAAAGCGAAAAATGGCCTTGACACACTTATTGTAATGCTATCTGCCCTCATTTTGACTTTTGGTCTTAAAGGATAGGCAAAAAACATTAATTGCTAAGTCATGAGCTAATATTAATTTACATGAGGTTCTACTTAATCATATAGTTAGCTAAATGGTTTAATAATACACTGCTCAAAACAATTAGGGGGCACTTTGCGTACTTTTGTTAACCCTTTCAGTTCCAACTTCTTATTTTTTGTTCTAAAAATCTAAAATTTGTGAAATAGATTCATTATGCATCCAGAATGAAATGGTAAAAAAAACCGGGGGGAAAATCTTATTTTTTTTTTACTAAAATTTAAGGGAGAAAAATTGGAATCTTAAGTTTAGAATGAATTATAACAATAATTTTTCAAAAATTTATTTGTTAAAAAGTGTTAAAATCAATTTTTAAACATCAAAGAAGGCAAGCGTTGAGAATTTAGGGTCAATTTATTTCATAAAATGTTTTGGGAGTGAATTTTATTTTACCATGTTTTTCATATTTTCATTTAATTAAAACAAACATTATTTAAAAGACATGATTATTCCATCTAACGATAAATAAGTGCGAGCTCAACTTAGTGAGAAAAAAATCGCAAGCTGATGTTTCCAAATTGAATCATTAGGGGTGAAAGGGTTTAAACCATGAGTTCCCCTAATTGTTTTGAGCAGTGTAGTTAAGAGTTCTTCGATGTGAACGGAAGCGTTGAGTTGAAATTTGGTTGAAAATCGTCGCACTACAGCTGCATAGCTGTATTGGACAAATGTTTAAGAGTATTTCATAACTGCATAATTTGTTTGAAAGAATGCATGGCTATCCTAAAATCATAAGGTCAAAATTATATCGAATTCCAACCATCTATAGCACAGAGGGAATACTTTATAAATCGATCGTATATCGATAGTATGATGGCAAAGTTTTCAAATAAGCCCCATAATTGTTTAGATATATTTTTCCACGTACATACAAATGTCTTTTTTTAATTAGGAGTTGATTGAATTATCAATAATAATAAACTAGTAGGTTTGTAACAGAATCTGTCACTTAACCCGCTTCCACACAACAGTTGTATTTAACAGGTAAAAAAGCGCCAAACACAGCATTAATTCTATATTAAACATTTACATGCTAAATTTGGCTAGTTTCATTTATTTTATTTCGAAAATTCAATAATTATTACTTATCGTTTGTAAAAATTAATTTATATTTCAAAGAATAAATATGTAATATTCTTCGCTTTTAAATAGAATGAAAATATTTCATATTAACATACAAAGAATCTCGTAGTGAAATATATTTGACGTCATTTCAAACTGATCGATGTGGCAAAAATAAATTTATTTTAGTTTATTGTCTAAAAGAATTAAAGTTTCTCGAGCGATTGTTGCTAATGGCAATGGTGATTTAATTCTAATAAAAATGGCTTCCTATGCTTTTTAAATGAGCATTGAATTTTGCAGTTTTTTAAATAATTGAAGTACTTCGAATTCGAATTCTTTTCTGAAAATTTCAATGTATTCTAATTTCGATGCGCTGAATTTTATGACGTATCGCACTTGTCCGTAGCATTTGTAGTTTGGGCTATGAAAGTGGGTGACAAACAGACGGACTGAACGATTATAATACCTTCCACTTTTTACGTTAAAACATAGTGTGGTAGCTAAAATGAAGTTTTGTGTGTATGTTTGTGTTCCTAAAAGACTCTTAAACTAGACATTTGTTTGACTCTTAACTTAGCACGAATGTGTAGCTCACACTTAAGTTATGATTTTTGAAATTTCGGGGTTCGAAATGTTCTACTTATGGGGGAAATTCGAATTTTCGGAAAAAAACTGCACCACTTTCACTCAAATCCGACCATTTTTCTTCTTTCTTGTTGCCATCGCTGAAGAAATTAAATTAAACTCAAAATATAAAATTGAAAATGTTTATTATATGTTGTATTACAACGAGGGCTATTGGTGACAGGAGTCATAATTTAGAATATTAAAAAAATTTTAGAACAGCAGCACAATGTAAAATTGGTAGCAGCAAAGTGCTGACAGCGGGATCACGGAACAACTAATTTATGGAGTAACGTTGCATCGCAAAATAGATGTGTTACTCTGTGAAACCGGAGGGAGCTAGGATTTCACATGTGGCGGTTCACCACACACACAACCTCAATATTCCTTCAACAACTAGGTGGCGCTGATTTACCATCTCGTTCCTACCACTATTCTTGATTACAACGTTTATAGTAGTATATAAGCCGAGGTAATTCATCTCCACCTTGAGGATCCTTTTGGTAGACTGTGGGTTCCTGAGGCAGCTACACACCCATTTTACGAAGGACCGTTATTCAGCACGGTTTTTACAGTATACCACCATATTGTGAATTTCGTTTTTGGTGCATATTTAACTTTTTTATTAAGCCCTGAGGCCTAAGGACAGACAGTAGATAAGAACCAAGAAATTTGCTTAGAAATGTGCTGTATCACCCATTTTTTTAAACAAAGGATTTCTATCACAATAATTGATTTCCCTTTCGAATACCGAAAAACTGTGTCAATGCGATCAAACAAAAAAAATCGCAATAAAAAACTACACAAATAACGCCATTCCACATAAAAAAGCGCCAAACAAAATGGCGGTCAAATATAAACAAACAAAAACTATTCCAAAGCCTAGAATTTTTTTCACGAAAATAAAACAATACAATAGATTTTCGTAGGTGAGAAATACGGCATTGTTGGGGCCCTACAAATAAAGGTTAAGAAATAAAGGCTCTTCATATTGATCCGAAAATTCATTGTTATACTATTGAGCTATAGAGGTAAGACTCAATAGATAGAAACTTGGCGACAAAGACTTCGGAAATTCGCCAAATCCGAAACGATACGCCTAAAAAAACCAGTCTATATGTTATTTGAATACGAAAAAGTGTAGTTTATTCTTTTATAATTTGTTGATTAAAAAAAATAAAGGACAATTTGTCTTCAAATGTACACTGTAATAGAAGAGCTAATACTAGGTTCCAGCACTTTCTTTTATATGTATGATAAAAAATAATTTTTACATTTTATTTTAATTTATACTCCATGGCTTGGTGTATATAATACCTTCATTACATATTAAAAAAAATCGCCAAATCTATATTACATAAAAAAAAAATTCATCGAATCTCTATCAAATATAAAAAAAATCGCCAAATCTCTATTTCACATAAAAAAAATCGCCAATCGTCAAAAATTTCTTTGTTACATATAAAAAAAAAGCGCCAACTCTGTCGCCAAAAGCTTATTTGGTGTATTACATTTGCAATAAATAGCTTCACTTGCCAAACCAGTTTTTGCATTATTTTTTAGCAGGCAGCATCACCATCTTCTAACCTCTCTTCTGAAGCGGGAGAATAGAAACAAAAATGGCGACCGTTCTCTCTTATTTATTCATTTATTTACCACTTTTATTATTCGAGAGAAGTGTCCTTGACACACTAATTCCGATTGCAACCACTCGTTTTTTTTTCCTAGGAGTTAACAAGCATTGAAAAGAGTTGCTGGAAAAGTATAGGGGGAAATGTAAATACAGGTGGTTTAGCTGATGAAGACGGAAATTTGTTTTTTTCCCCCATTTACCTTTGAAAAAAGAATAAAATGTGTTGGTTTTTTTTTAATATTTTGTTGCAGGAAACATTTCCTAGACTTTAAAAAAAACTGCTAATATTTTTTGCTAGGATGTTTAAAAAGACGATTTTATTTTTTAAATATCAAATTTAAGAAAGAATTTCCCCTCGTGTCCTTTGGAATGTTACAAACTATAAAAATAAAGAAAACTAAATTTTTAAAAGCTACTTGCAAAATCAATAGCTAAAAATTTAATCTCCTTACTATTTGTAAGAAAAGTACTACTTTGTAAGAAAAAAAAAAATCTAGGTAAAAATTACTATTTTATATCTACCCTAGGAGAAAATAATTTCCTGGAGATTTCCATGGAAAAATTAAAACAATTTTTTCAGTTTTCAAAGAAAAAAAACTAATATTTTCTTCGGATTTAATTTTTTATAGCAATGTTAAAATAAAAATGTTTCTACAAGTCTTCCAAAATATACAAAAGTACAAACCCATCAAAGTAATGCCAGTATTTCTAAAAACAACATATAATCTTTCAAATTTAATAAATTTTATTTAAATTTATTACAAAATTTTATTTAAATTTATTACAAAATTTTATTTAAATTTATTACAAAATTTTATTTAAATTTATTACAATTAAATGTAAGTCTATAAAAGTCTTATAGCACAATTTAAAAAGCAATCTAATTTCCAAATATAATAATAATAATGAGTTAAAATTTTGAACTTAACCCTCTGAGGGAAAAGCAAATTGGCTGAAGTGTAGACACGTTTTTACTGCATGATATTTAAATTAAAATTTTTTAACTGAACATTTAATTTCTTGATTTTTTAAAAATTATACACTGCATTAGATGGTTATAAATGGCTCCTCCATGCTTAAAATTTTAAAATTCAAATTTAATAAAATTATTAAATTTATATATTTTTTTAAAAATTATATGTGTTGCTGGAAAACCTGACAGCCACGTGCCGGGCTTATACGTCTGTATGCCTCACAGGGTTATATCTCACGCAATTGAAAAAAGTTAAAACAATTTTCTGTGTTTAAATGTATCTTATTGAATCCCCCGCCAAAAACAATTCGAAATTGCTACTACAAAAACCCCAAATCACTTTCACTGCATTCCATACAACAAAAAACAAACGATATCGATAGCAAATGTCGGTCAAACGATCCCTTCTTATCGCTCCGTTGTCCTTGTATCCATGCTGGCGCAATCTCGCGATACAACTAAACTCCGCCGCCAAACGATAATAAAGAAAAGTGAAAGTGGAACAGGGCACTGGGTCTCTGTCACTGGGTCGCCCTACTCTTAGCAGACGATAGTTTTAAAGAGCAGAAGAGAACGCTCGCTTTTTATGGAAGAGAAAGTGCCCTCGACACACTGAACAGCGCCACACCTAGCAACTAGGCAGACGATTTTGAGCAGGGGGAGGAGAGAGTGATTCGTCATAACTCTAATGGGCATGTTTCGGGTCTTGAGTGGCAACATAATTGGCAACAATAACTTTTAAAAGCATTTTGCAATACAAAAAATCATGTTAGAGTTAAGTATTAGTTAGTAAGTAGTTATTCATTACAAAAAAAAACTGTATTGCTATTTAGCATAATGAATAATTCTGCGTTAAATTATAGTTACAAAAATGAAAATACCGACTGTAAAAAATTCTGCGAATTCATAAAGAAGAAATATGGCGTACATATCTTAAACGCACATAAATTTCACCTAAAAAGTAGAAGTACAAATAAATTGAATACTTATAAGTTCATCCATTGCGAAATTTGTATTGCACAACAGTAATGTAACATATAATCATAAATAAAAACCAACCCAAGAGTAACTTTAATATAAATTTAGAACAACTAATTAATAATCAGAAAAAAGCATATAATTCAGAGATAAAAGACAAATAACCCAATTTTATATTCGAGAAAGTGAGCTAGATTTCCAGTATCAAGAAATGACAACGCAGTCACAGTGAAGTATAATTTTGAATGATTTGGCAATATTTATTATTATTTCGGTAATTTATCTATTAAAAAAACTAGCATATGTCGATTAATTTTAGATGAGTATCAATTCACAGTAAAAGATAAATACATTAGATTATTTTTGTCGTACGATTAATTAAGTAGGACACACAATACAATGTATTACATTTGATAATATTTCGCTTAGTTTAGTTTGAATTATCGTCGCACTAGAGCTACACGAGGGCTATTGGCGACGGACGTCATATTTTAGAACTACAGTCAAGTGACGAGCCGACACCTGAGTAGAGTGAGTAGGCACCCAACGCAAACCTTTAAGGGCGACATCGTACGCAGCATTGGGACTTTGGAGCATATTTAACGTGCACTCCCTCTACATGGGGTATTCGTCGGACATTTTGGCTGCACGGGCCGTTTATAGGTCGGCAGTTATTTTGGAGATGCCTGGACCCGAACCTGGGACCTTTCGCATGCTAGGCGAGCGCCTAACCGACTAGGCTCCCCAGCCCCGATTAGTAATATTTGAAACTATAAAGATAAAAAGGTTCATATGAGCACCAAATTAAGCCATGTCCAAATTTAAGGTTTTGACACTTGCGAGTCTTGTGGCATGCGTTATAGAGCTAAACACCGTGCGTTAATATATTAATTTAGACATGTCGAAAGGCGCATGCAATGCTTTCTGGCGCATCCATTTATTCAGTGTTGATCAGGCGCAAAAGTCATGACTCAAACATCCAAGTATTCGAAGTATATTAGGTTTGTGCATTAGCAATTCGAGCGAAACAAAATTGTTTGTTTAATAACAGGAATAAAATCCACGAGTAACTTATTTCTCCGAATATTATTTATTGTGACAGATGTTTGTTTTTTTTGCTACGAGTATTTAAAATACGACGTGAACAAATGATAAACGTTAAACATAAGCATGTTATTAATGAACAAAAAATAAAACATGTCGTACGTTTTAGAAGTTACAGTTACAGTGAAACGTAATTTCAGGGTTCAAATTAGTTTATTTATGGAGGGGGAAAATTCAATAAAGTTTAAACACTTCAAGTAGTAATGTAAATAATCGCAATAATTTGAGGAAGAATTGTTTTGGCCCATGATTTTAATTTAATAGCACATACATTTTAATTTTGTGCAAAGTAAACAGAAATATCAGAATTATCATTTTACAGTTATTAAAAATATTTTTTAAATTTTTATCAAAATTATTTTTTTTTTTTAAATAGAATCTCAATCCCCTTAATTCAAACACTTCCCCCTAAAAAAACACATCATATGTCATCACATATATTTTTTTAAAAAAATCAATACATTCAATAGTAAAAAACCACCCATCAGGATACACACAACCCAAACCCCCTTCTATTTACCTTTTCCCTCTAAAACACGTGGCCGCCGAAAAAGCGAAAGGATCCTCCAAAAAAAATAACGCAGACGATACTGCTTGGAATGACCTTGAAATCGCAGATGGACCACCCCAGTCACGTGGTCCGCGGAAGTAGGAAGGGAACATAACCAGCTGCGGAGGAAATAGGAGAAATTCCTTCGGTTTGGTTCCTGCTTTTTTCGACACTGGAAGTTGTTTTTGCGGCAATAGATAGGGGTTAGTGGGGAAGTGGGATTGGAAGGGTGGTAAATAGATGATGTGTGTTGGTGGGAAGGTAGTGGTTGGATGAGGGGAGTTTTTGATTTAATAGAAATGTGGGTGTTGTTTGAAATACATTGCTCAAAACAATTAGGGGAACGCATGGTTTAAACTATTTCACCCCTATGATTCCATTTGGTATCACCAGCTTCTGATTTTTTTTCTCACTAAGTTGAGCTCGTACTTATTTATCATTAGATGAAAGAATCATGTTTTTCATATTTTCATTTAATTGAAACAACAGTATTTAATTCTTCAAATGTGAAGAATTAAATACTGTTTGTTTCAATTAAATGAAAATATGAAAAACACGGTAAAATAAAATTCAGTCCCAAAAATATTTTTGAAATAAATCGACTCTAAATTTTTCACGTTACCAATTTTTCCCCTTACATTTTAGTTTTAAAAAATTAGATTTTCCCCCCTGTTTTTTTTTTTACCATTTCATTCTGGATGCATAATGAATCTATTTAACAAATTTTAGATTTTTATAATAAAAAATAAGAAGTTGAAACTGAAAGGGTAAACAAAAGTAGGCAAAGTGCTCCCCTAATTGTTTTGAGCATTTAGAAGGTATATTGTAAGAGGAAAATTTTATTCATTTTTAAAATTTGGTTTTGTTCAGTTTGTAAGAATTTTTTTGCTTATTTTATAAATAAGAATCTATTTTTATTTTGCCAAGAAAATACACCTTATAAACGGACAACTAAATTTATAAAACTAGCAATTATATAATTAAAATTACAATTAAGTTTATAACATTTAACTCCTTCAAATTAGATACGTACAAAATATTTTACTTCCTTTTTTTGATTTTTAAAACCTTTGGGGAACATTCAAATTGCATAACTATTTTGTTATATTACATAAGGAAGTTACTTTAAAAGCCGGCAACAACAAAGGCAGTAAATTGAATTCTTAGCATAGTAGATAAGAAAAATTGAGGATACCTTAGTCAGCAGAAAAGAAACTAAAGAGTTACTTAGCCCAACGTTCATTTTTTTAAAAAGAAAATGGGGTTGTTTTTGACTCAAATTGTCGATGAATTTTTAATATTATTTATTTACTTCAACGTTGGGAAATACTTTAAAAACAATATTTCTTCTTCTTAAGGGGGAATGGGCGCTGGACCGCGGGTCTCCAAACTCAAGTGCCTCAGTGTTAATCCAATGGCGAAAAAACTATTTTCTCTGCCACATTTCTCCGGCTGTATTGAATCTTTTTACAATAGTTTTTTTTTTAATGATAACTTAAAGGTCTCTATCTTCCCACTCTTTGAAATTGCTTCGAATATTTTTTGTGTAAAATTATTTATTGAAAATTAAAAAAAAAATATTCGAACCAATTTCAAAAAGTGGGCAGGTCGGGACCAGTAAGTCAGCTACATTTATCACATAAAAAAAATACGCTTGTAAAAAAATTCAATACAGACGGAGAAATGTGGCATAGAAAATATTTTTTTCTGCATAGGATTAACACTGATGCACTTTACTTTGGAGACCCCCGGTCCAGCGCGCCCATTCCCTCTTAATAATCCCTGATGATTAAAAATGACCGATAATAATTTTAATTAAAAAAAAGTGAATATCTACTGAATAATTAAATATTTGATACTTTAACATATGTTTATTTAAATTTTTTTGGTTTTGAATAACTTTGTTAAAATTACTTGTAGTTTCGCATAGGGAAAAAAATATTTCAATTCCCAACAGGTCTCCTACGAAAACCATTCGGAAACCTCTGACCTAATAAAACCAAAGTCACTCTAGACCAGCACAATGGTCTAAAAGCACCAAATAGACCCTATATCCGGATAAAATTCCTTTTCTACCACACATGAAAAAAACTACTACATACAACGAACAGATACCGCACAAACAAACGATAAAAAAAACGCGATAAAATTCTAAAAAAACTGGCAGTGATAAAACCACGTTTTCTTCCACGCCGTTTTGGGCTCAAGGTTAGCGCATGCGCGGTGGTGGGACTCTGGCTACAACACAATCGCAAGTCGTACCTCTACCGAAGGCTGTAAGTAGGTCACCTACTTTTCGTTTCCTTTGGCGCGATCTTGCGAAAGTCGGGTCGCCAAAGAGAGAGATTTTGAGAGGTTTGGGGGTGGATTTTGATGGTGATACGTTAGGAATTTTTTTTTAATTCTTCAAGACCCTGTTCGTCACACGAACAAGGGGGGGGGGGAGTGAGTTAATGTATCATCTTGCCCCCATAACTGGTTTATTTTACTATTATAATTTTTTCAAAAATTATTAACTATTCCTATTTATTTTACTATTATTTTTACTATCATTATTTAAAGTATTTTATTTTTTTATAATAATTTTTTACAAGAATTTTTTTAAAAATTGCCAAACTGAAACCTTTTTTAAACGTGTATACAAACAATATTACAAACATTTAATAATATTGTATTTTAAATTATGCATTGGCGTAAAGGAATTTTTCAAAAATAAACAGCATATCCAAAATTCGATTGTGATTAAGAACATTTTTAGGCGACTTTTGAAACGTCTAACAAAGAGAATCAAAATAATGTTATATCTTTCCCTAAAGTAAATTTTGTTTTAATACTTTAAAACTTTTTTTTTATGTCATTAAGTAATTGCTAAATAACTTTCACGAAAATTTATTAAATACAGTTTTTTTTAAACTAACGTGATTTTGGCCATAGAATATGCAAAGTTAAATCTATTGTCTTTCCATAAAAACTTTGTTAAATGTTTGTCGATTACTACATACCAGGAAGCAGAAATCTTGCGAAACTTCTCAAATCATTTCATTAGATAGTACCATAATCATAATAACCTTTTCAGTCCCAACTTTTTATTATTTATTCTAAAAATCTAAAATTTGTATAATAGACTCATTATGATTTCAGGATGAAAAGGTAAAAAACATGGGGGGGGGGGAGGGGAAATCTTAATTTTTAAGTAAAATTTAAGGAAAACTAATTTCGAGATTATAACATTTGAATAAATTATAACAAGAATTTTTTCGAAACTTTTTTTGTTAAATAGTTTTTTAAACATTTAAAAATACAGGCATGAAGAATTTAGGGCCAATTTATTTATTAAATTTGTTTCAGAATAAATTTTATTTTAACGTGTTTTTCATATTTTCATTTAACTAAAACAAACATTATTTAATTCTTTAAAAGACATGATTCTTCCATCTAACGACATAAAAAGAAAATCCAACTTTATAGAAAAATTAATGGAGAATTTAATAAAATTTATCAGGAAATAAATAGAGTTTTACTCAGTGAGAGAAAAAAAATCGCAAGTTTATGATTCCAAGTGGGAGTGAAAGGATTAAAATAATAAGTAACCTGTGTATCTCATTTAAATAACAAATTATCCAAATTCTCTCACGTGAACAATAAAAATTCCCTTTCCCCTTCGTTTGACATTGAACCAGTTTCCGATCTGCTGTGTGACCCACTTACTCACAAAAAAAAAGGGAAACGCATAGTGACAGTGACACAGTGACCCACACTTTGTTGTGGTTAACAACGAGCAGAATTCAGGTGCACCAACTTTACCATGCATTAAAAAAATAAGTGTTTTATTAACCCATTAAAGACAAGTTTGTTAATACCATTAACACTTGTATTTCCGAATAAAAACATTAACTTAATTCGTTTTTCGTGAAACTTGATTTGTTCTAGATAAGTTGATTAGGTTTAGTTTGAATTTCGTCGCACTAGAGCTACACGAGGGCTATTGGCGACGGGCGTTGTATTTTAGAACCATAGTCAAGTGACGAGCCGACACCTGAGTAGGCAACCAACGCAACCGTTAAGGGCGACATCGTACGCAGCGTTGGGACTTTTGAGCGTATTTTAACGTGCACTCCCTCTACACGGGGTATTATTCGTCGAACAGTGAAATCACGTTTAAATTATAGTTGCACATTTACAATTTTTTTTAATAAAAATAACAAACATACAAATGCAAAAAAATTTAAATTTTAAATCATAATTTTTTTCATAAAAAAAATCAAGAAAATATTTTGTGATGATATAAATATTTTCATGATTATTTTAATGATAATAAATTTATCTAAATAATTGTAATAGTTTTAACTACTTGAAATTATCACAATTTTGACTAAATAAATTCCATTAAAAATCAAAACCTTTCCCCGAAAATGTATTGCTTTTTTCATTCCAACAATCCATTAAATACATTTTAAATAACACTACTCAAATGAATACTAACAACAAAAAAGTCATTTTTTTCCCCTTCGTTGACATTGAACTGGTTATTGTGACCCACTTGTTCATATGTAGACTGGGTGAGGGAGAAAGTTGATCAGTACTGGACTAAACCAGGTGTTCTAAAAAGAACTTACTTTCCTGTTACTTTGATACCAGGGTTGGAAAACACATGTTTAAAAAAAACGGTTTTTTTTTGTTCAAAACATGTTTTTTTTAAACAATTAAATTTTGGTTAGTGAACAAGTTGTATGAGTTTAAAAAAAACACGGTTCTTTTTGCGTTTTGGTCTTCTATATTTACTTCCATCCCCAATAATTTTAGGCATATGATCTTTCTTATGTCGAAAAATCATAGAATACAAGAAATCCTTCTATTATCTGGCGATTCGGTGTCTTCCTTTGATTAAATCAGATAAGCTAATAGAAGAATTTATAAACTAATAATGTAATAGTTTATATTTGGTATTATTTTAATTAACTAAAATTATATACCACATTGATAATTAGCATAAATCGTTTTTTTTATTGTTTTAAACATGTTTTTATTACTATGTTATAAACATGTTTAAAACAAATGTTTTAAACATAACAACCCTGTTTGATACTCAATGAAATTCTCACCGAAAAACTCATTCAAATCCGATTTTAATTCAAATTTCATAAAATAAAGTTTCTCATACGTCGTGCGATTGTTGATGTGGAAACAGCGATTTAAATTAAGAAAAAACAATTTTTAATATAGTTTAAATGGATTCTGTTTAAAAAAATTAAATCCGACGGAAAGATCCGAATTAAGATGGAGACAAACTGACAACTTCACCAGTCCATGTCAATACCTAAGTGGTACAAAATTACGCCTGTTGCATGAAGCTCTAGTGCAGCGTTTATTCAAAGGAAAATATTATATATCTTCCAAAAAAGTTTGTTAGCGAATTTGAATGAAGGGGGTTGGGGACTGGGGAGCGCACTCGGTAAGGCGCTTGTCTTGTAAACGAAAGGTCCCAGATTCGCGCCAGGGCATTGCTATAATAAATGAGAACCTATAAACAGTGTGTGCAGGAAAAAAATCCGACGAAAAATACCCCGTGTAAAGGGAGTGCACGTTAAACATGCTCCAAAGTCCCGACTCCATGTACGATGCCGCTCTTACAAATTGCATTAGATGCCTACTCAGGTGTCGGCTCGTCCCTTGTCTGAGTTTATAAATTTCGTCAATAGCCCTCGTATAGCTCTAGTGCGACGATAATTCCTCTCAACTCAATTGTTTTTTCTGCCTACATGCATTTTTTAAGGAGTGTATTTGCGGGTACCCAAACGGCATAATTGTCTAGGCTGAATAATACTTTATATATGCTGCACATTTTGTTTTTAACATTAAAATTGAAATTTATAATAAGTTTATATATTTTTAATTTCGGTATTACAAAAATTTTTGAACGATAATTCCACCCGATTTGAATAAATTTAGACAAACTCCTTCAAAAAAGCTCACGTGAGCACCACCGACAATAAATCCACTCTCCCTTTCGTTTGACATTGAGCTGGTGACCCACTTGTACAAAATGTCGATTGTGACAGTGACACAGTGACCCACACTTGTTGTTGTTGCGAAGAGCACTTTTCAAAACTGACCCAACCAAGTTGAAAAAGTCAAAGAGTGAAAGTGTTTGGAGGGTACAGAGGTTGGAGTAGTTTGTATGGGAGAGGTCGGAGGTTGGAAAAAAAATAACCGGTTTTAGATTTGATTGAAGGAATATGGGGTTTTAAAAAAAATTTGCGGAGAGATAAGTATTGTAGACAGGAAAACTCCAGTATTCTACATTAATGATGAAATGTACCATTTTCGCTCTAAAATAATTTATATTATAAGGGGCGTCCACTCATCACTTGAAGCGATTTTAACGATTGTTTTGACATTCCCCCTCCCCCCAGGGGAGATTTCGTGACAGTGATATTTGGTTCGACCCCTATATTGTCTAAAAGAATTAGAGTTTCTCGAGCGATTGTTGCGAATGGCAATGGTGATTTAATTAAATAAAAATTGCTTCCTATGCTTTTTAAATGAGCATTGAATTTTGCAGAATTATTTTCTGAAATTTTCAATGTATTCTAATTTCGATGCGCTGAATTTTTGGACTTATCACACTTGTCCGTAGCATTTGTAGTTTGGGCTATGAAACTGGGTGACGGACAGACAGAACGATTATTATAATACCTTCCACTTTTTACGTTATAAACGTAGTGTGGAAACTAAAACTTCCCAATAAGTATAAAACAACAACAACCCATTATCACTAAGCCCTTTTCCCATTACTCAATTTGGCATATCACATTTCGGCACTGGAAAGTGTGTCGCCAAAGATTGGGCAAGTTGACAGTGACATGCTTACCTAGTGAGCGAAATTCGGGGTTGGTTACGTGATTTCATAAAATGACAGCTGAATTTCGCATAAATGTTGGCAAAGAGGTATTAAAAAAAGTTAGCCTTTTATTTGCCGTTTGTGGAACTTGGTGCATGCAAAAGTCATACTCTTCTTATATCAGTGATTTAAATGTAAAGAGTGTAGTTACAAAATTCACTTTCTTCAAAATGTAATTAAGAGGGACTGTCAGTCCCATAAAGCTAATGCATTAGTATTGAAATCACAACTGTTTCAAAAGAATTGCTTTGCCATGTTATCCCATTTTCACCAGGTCGTATGGCAATCATCATAACATCAATTTTAAACAAAATTGAAAATAAAATAACATCCGGTTATTAAATTATTAATTGATAAAGTTTTAAAATATCCATATATACAGCGATCTGCTGTATATTTTTGGCATTTTAAAACTTCAAAAATATATAATTGAATAACTAGATAAGATTTTCTTTGACAAATTTGTTTCATTTCGATGTTATGTTTAATCCCATACCTAGGGGGAAAAGGGTTAACATGACAAAGCCATACTTCTCCGGAATTTGTGATTCCAAAACTAATGCACATTAGCTCTATGGGACTGACAATCCCTCTTAAGGTATAGGGTCCGGTCTGTTCATTGGCCACTTTGAATGATGGTAAATTCAATTGGAAGAAATCGCCAATAAAGTTGGCTTAGGCTGTATATCGTAACACTACACAAGGGCTATTGCCGACGGCGTCGTAATTTATAACCACAGACAGGTGACAAACTGACATCTAAGTAGGCACCTAACAACCGCAACATTTTTAAGGACGACATTGCACGCGGCGTCGGAACTTTAAAGCATATTTAACGTGCACTCCCTCAACACGGAGTATTATTCGTCGGACGTTTTGGCTGCACATGCCATTTATAGGTCAGCAGTTATTTTGGCAATGCCCGGACGCGAACATGGGGCTTTACTCATGCAAGGCAAGCGCCTTACCAACTGTTAAAAAGAGGGCTATTCTAGTTTTTTCCAAACCTTATATCTTTATTAATCGACCACGATTATAATATTTTTTTAAAGAGGATACGGTCCCTAAAACATTATTTCTAGAAATAATAACATAAACTTGTAAATTATAGTGGTGTTATACAATGTTCACTCCAAATAAACATTTTCTAGCAATAAAATAAAATATTTACAAGTAGTTTTTCATTTTTTTTAATTAAAAATCAAAATTTTGAACTTTTTTAAAACGCTACTACTCTTTCAATTTTGAGAATAACTCCACCAAACTTTTATAGTTTGCTTTTAGAACTATTTGTTCAAGAACTGTGTATGGATTTTAAAATGCGAGCTACAGTTAAAAAGTAACATGCATTTATACTGAAAATCTCAAAAAATCACAAATTATTGAATTCAACATTTAAAAAAAAAACTATACATAGACCTTATTCCATGCACAATTTTGTGCACCATTTATACAAGAACACAGGTTAAAAATGTCAAAATTCTAACTTAATTAGCAAAAAAGCCTTAGGGATTTATTAAACACAAGAATTGAAAAACGCGAAACAGTGAAAATAGGTTGAAAGCAGACGAAATACGTATTCAAACTTATAGGAATGACTCCAGAAAATATTTAATAACCTTTTTTCTACAAAAGATATCATTATGAAACTTTCAGTAAATATTCAGAAATATATTGTAAATAATAAGAAGTAAAACCTGAAAAATCGATATTTTGACCAATGTTTGGGTACCGTATCCCCTTAAATAGTCATATGTCAGATTTCAAAAAATTTTAACGCTCCCAAGCGACCAAAGTGTGCCACCAACTATTGACTAAGTTGACAGTGACACGCTTACCTGCTGACGGACATTCGAGGTCACTTGCGCAAAAAAAAACTTGCCCTACAAAGTTAAACATTAAAATCGGTAAATTTTGGATTGAATAAATCAATCGATAGTTTGAAGAAAGAAACAAGTGATAATTTCAACGTTGCTCATGGTAATTTTTTTTCTTCAAACGACTGATTCTAAAGGATGTACACACAGAGAAAAATCCAAAACTTTGGACTCGGTAAAAGCATCAGTTGGCTCATCTATTGAGTTTTATGACAAATAAACATAGTAATTTGACTTGTTAAGAGGGATTGTCAGTCCCATAGAGCTAATGCATTAGTTTTGGAATCACACTTTCCGCAGAAGTATTGCTCTGCCATGTTATCCCATTTTCACCAGGTATGAGAATCATCATTATATCAATTTGAAACAAAATTGAAAAGAAAATATCATCCGGTTATTTAATTATTGTTTGATAAAATTTTAAAATAGTGTCGCCATCTGCTGTATATTTTTGGCATTTTTAAACTTCAAAAATATAGAATTAAATAGCTAGATAACATTTTCGTTTCAAATTTGTTTCATTTTGATGTTATGTTGATTCCCATACCTGGGGAAAAAGGGCTAACATAGCAAAGCAATACTTCTGCGGAAGTTATGATTACAAAACTAATGCATTAGCTCTATGTGACTGACAATCCCTCTTAACAAAAAAAAGAAAAAAAGCATTGGTCACGGTCAATTAAATCTTACTTAAAACGAGTCAGTTTCAGTGTATATAAAAGCGTAAAGAGTCAAATGACAATCAAATTTATCAGATGACTCAGTTGTCAGGTTATTTAAAACTTAGATTATCTAATGATTTAGATACATTAACAAATATAAATCAAAGTGGAAAATAGGTGCAAACCCATTTTAAAGCGACATCTAATGAACTAAAGAGATCTCAGAATAAATATGCTGTTATATTTTCTTTAATTATATGCATATTAATTCGTTGTAATAGTTTACACTATTATAGATTAAATATTTCTTAAATAATTTTCCTTGTAAAATTCTAGAGGCTGTGCGGAATTGTTAGGAAGCGAATTCTGTACACAGACTTTGCTAAATAGGCCCCTGATGTTGTAAATTGTAGAATTTCGCTTTTGAGATTTAAGCTTTCGACATCAATTCATTGCGTTATCAATTTTTACTGTAGAAATGTATGTAAAATAAGTCGAAGTTAAACTTAGTAATTAAAATCTTTTTTAATATCTCAAATGATCGACTTAGTACTTAAGATGCCGAACCAAAATGCAAACTGTCGGCGACCAGTCCCTAGACCAATCGGGTTCAAGAAAAGTTTAGGTCACACTTTAAAGTTGACCTTTAAACTTTCTGTAACCGATTGATCATGGGACTGGGTTTGTCGCCACTAGTGGATTGGTTCTCGCGATGTAAGACAAGTGTCTTGGATATATGAAAAATAAAAGATTCATTTAATTACGCGAGAGTCCCGGGGTTATTTTCATATATTCTCCGAGATAACCAACATTCTTGCCAAGCAATGACTCATCTCAACAGTCTGACGTGTTAACATTGACCAAGAATTAGTTATACGGCAAGTTTAACCGGATTCATTTCACATTAAATATAGAATCTCTAAGATATCCTACAACTGTGTCACGGGGTTGGCTTAAGTGTTACGTGACATCATTGATTCAGTTTGATTAGTAACATGGAATATTTTTCCGTATAAATGTAGGAGCCCTACAGGCAAACGAAAACTACCAAATATATGACATATTATAACTTAAACCTCTCTCTCCTTAATATTATATATTTTAAACTTAATAACTTAAATTATCTTTTTCATATATCCTTAATATCAATTAGTACTTTAACATCCCAACCACACCCTGTCGGCGACAAACAGTCGCCTAGATCAATCGTTCCCACAGAAACTGTTTAGTCATCACATTTTAAAGTTGACCTTTTCAAACTTTCTCATTACTCTGATTGGTCAGTGGAGGAGGGCTCGAGATTTTTCGCCATTTTTGTGAGCATTCGGTCACACTCTCTCGTCGACTGCAGACGACAAATCGTCTCCTGATGACTAGCTGTTAAATAAAAGTCTTTAATTACGCCGAAGTTTCCCTGTCGACTTATTTTACATATATTCATCCAAATTAACCAAACATTACTTCGCAAGCCATGACTTTCACCGCTCAACCACTGTTAACTTAGCCAATGAATTATTAAACAGTTAATTTAACCCGCCAATTATTTCAGCACATAAAAAAAAATCTCAATAATTCTCCAAACTGTGTCAGCGGTGATTGGCTAAGTTGACAGTGACATGCTTACCTACTGACGGACATTCGGGGCCGAATATTGATTAGAAATTATTCAAAATGGCCGGAAAATGTTTTTATTAAGAATGAGAAAGAGAGAAATCGGTAATTAAATCCACTTCAATCATATGGACAGTTACGAATACGCGATAGAAGTCAGCCATTAATTAATTACGTTTATTGAAAGGTCAGAATAATACGGTCGTATGACAATTTCGAAAGATATACAGAAATACATAATTGTATACGTGTTAGTTGATTAGTTCTACTAAATGTAGGACCAGAACTGAAAATGGGAGATGAATAACCACACAGGACATTCGTATGAGACCTTGTTAATCTTGAACTTAACTAATTACGTCTTATTCAGATAACATGGACAACCCTACGCTCCAGAACGACACGACATGGATAAATTCGGATACATTGATGGGTTTCGCTGGTCAAACGAAAGAGCGGATTTCAACATTGCTCATAGTATATTTTTTTTTCTTCAAAAGACTGATTCCAAATGATATAGAAAAGAGAAAACAGAGAAAAATTCTAAATTTTGAACTCGGTAAAATCATCAGTTGACTCATCTACTGAGTTTTCGTACAGATAAACATAGTGCTGTTGTTGCTGATCCCTGTTGCCCAGCAGAGCTAGACCAGGTCTATGATATTGCACACTCTCAAGAAATCAATAACCAACAATGGTCGCTCAAGAAGATCTTCTTTATCGAGTCCCAAGCACTCGAGGATGTGTTCCGGAGTGGCTTGGCCTTTGGAACACGCGGTACAATTTGGGAATTCCTTTTCTTTGTTGTTATATGCCAATGTTCTTAGGTGGCCACTACGAAATCGTTTATCGTAGTTTGCTCCTGTCTGCTGCACCGAAGGAATAGAGATCAGCCGGGACGATTACTCTTGTACCAATGGTGCACAGGGGGAATGGCAAATGCAGACCGAACAAGGCATTTATGTCTAGAGTATAGTTCAGAATAGGTAAGAGACGTCGGAGAAAGCAGAGGCTTGTTAGCATAAACATAGTAATTTGACTTGTTTACAAAAAAATCATTTTCCGCTACCTAGATTTGGTGAAGAGAATACTCTCTTAGTATCGAATAGGTCTTTGCCAATAGAATCACATTACACCATGAAGTGTTTATGTTAAACTAAACAGCATCATTTTAATTTTACACTCATTTTAAAAGGTATTGTCAGTCTCATAGAGCTAATGCATTAGTTTTGGAATCACAACTTCCGCAGAAGTATGGCTTTGCCATGTTAGACCTTTTCCCCCAGGTATGGGAATCAACATAACATAGAAATGAACCAAATTTGAAACGAAAATGTCTAGTTATTTAGTTATATCTTTTTTAAGTTTTAAAATGTCAAAAATATACAGCAGATGTCTATATATATGGATATTTTAAAAGTTTATCAATTAATAATTAAATAACCGGATGTTATTTTCTTTTCAATTTTGTTTTAAATTGATGTTATGATGATTGCCATACCTGGTGAAAATGGGGATAACATGGCAAAGCAATTATTTTGCAAAAGTTGTGATTTTAAAACTAATACATTAGCTCTATGGGACTGACAGTCCATCTTAACCCTTTCATTCCCAGTGGTGCTATTTGGCATCATCATGTTTCTGATCATAATTTAAAAAAATATTAGGGCTGACATCTATTGGGATTAATAAAAAATATTTTCTAATCGAAAAAAGTTTGAGCAATCGAATGATGTGCTTTTTGATATTATAAATGGCTATAGACGATCAAAAAAAAAATTCTAAAAAGATGCCAAATTGTCATTGGGATTGAAAGGGTTAATTCCCAACTTTACTCTAAACTAAAACTTTTCGAAGTAATTGCAGCAGTGGTTCCACCTCAGCGCATCAGGGGTTTTAATCCCCAATCAGGGTTATCAGATGGTTGGTTACAGCATCGCATTAGAAGTTTAACACCGGCGGAGGGTATAATTGAAATGCAACCTTCTCGGAACACAGGCTACGGGCTGTCAAAGGTAATTTATACATGAGTGGAACGGTTGGCCTTGTCTTGTCTATTTTTACGGTGATTAGGTAGAGAAATGATCTAAGTTTTGATAGAGTAGATATAGTGAAAAATATAGTGGTTGGTTACTTGTTTTTGGTAATGGCTAAAAAATGTCATATAACGAATATGGAGAAGCAAATAGGAGAAAAAAAACTAAATGCAGAACAAAGAGCTTTTGTGGAGAATGATAATTTTTAAAAAATAAAATAGCACTGTGTCACTCTACCACATCAACTCTAAGGGGGAATGGGCGCGCTGGACCGGGGGTCTCCAAAGCAAAGTGCATCAGTGTTCATCCAATGGCGAAAAAACTATTTTCTCTGCCACATTTCTCCGGCTGTATTGAATATTTTAACAAACGGGTTTTTTTTAAAAAATATTAAATGTAGATAACTTACAGGTCTCTATCTTCCCACTTTTTGAAATTGCTTCGAATATTTTGTGTAAAATTATTTATTGGAAATTTAAAAAAATATTCAAACCAATTTCAAAAAGTGGGCAGGTCGGGACCTCTGTAAGTCAGCTATATTTATCACATAAAAAAATCCGCTTGTAAAAATATTCAATACAGCCGGAGAAATGAAAACCTCATTTTTGAAATTGAATGCAACCTGTCGGACGTCATAATAAAGTTTTGAGAAAATTCCCCATGCGCAAAGGGTAGCTGACATAAAACTTTATGGTTTTAAGTCCCTAAGTTACTGAAATTACTTAAGAGGGTATATAATTATCTTTAAATGGCATTAATTTATTGAATGGTAATTGTGAAAGTTGTGTTGTGTTACAAACCTCTAGTTTTATACAATTTTGTATTTCTTTTCCCAATAACTCAATTTTTGAGAAAATCGTATATGTGTAAAGGGTAGCTGTCATAGAACTTCTCAGATTTTAAAGTTATTGAAATTACCTTAGATGGTATATAATAAATTGCCTTTAAATGTATTACTTTATTGACTGGTAATTATAAATTTTGTGTTGTTGCACACCCCTAGATTTTAACTTCTTTAAAATGTGATGGTATAACATGTACGTTTGTAAAAAAAACAAGTAGGTTTGTAACAGAATCTGTCACTTAACCCGCTTCCCCACAACAGTTGCGTTTAACAAGTAAAAAGGCGACAAACACAGCATTAATATTCTATATTAAACATTTACATGCTAAATTTGGCTAGTTTCATTTATTTCATTTCGAAAATTCAATAATTATTACTTATCGTTTGCAAAAATTAATTTATATTTCAAACAATAAATATGTATTATTACTCGCTTTTAAATAGAATGGAAATATTTCATATCAACATACAAATAATTTCGTAGTGAAATATATTTGACGTCTGATCGATGTCGCAAAAATAAATTTATTTTAATTTATTGTCTAAAAGAATTAAAGTTTCTCGAGTGATTGTTGCGAATGGCAATGGTGATTAAATTCTAATAAAAATGGCTTCCTATGCTTTTTAAATGAGCATTCAATTTTGCAGTTTTTTAAATAATTGAAGTACTTCGAATTCGAATTCTTCTCTGAAATTTTCAATATATTATAATTTCGATGCACTCAATTTTTTGACGTATCATACTCGTCCGTAGCATTTGTAGTTTGGGCTATGAAAGTGGGTGACGGACAGACGGACTGAACGATTATAAAACCTTCCACTTTTTACGTTATAAACGTAGTGTGGAAGCTAAAAAACCTAAGAGAAATATCCTACCATTGGAAATATAGTTACCATAAAACTAAACGGAAGCTTGTATTATTTCCTGAACACACTTAGGAAGAGTAGCAGCTTTGCCGTGTGGTCAGCCAAGTGTCCAAACGAAGCCAAGGTCAAACTGATATCCAAAGTAGGTTATCGTCGCTTTTACAAAACCTTCTCGTTAAACAATGAAACGGAAGGTGAGGAGGCTACAAAGAATGGAAAAGATTTTGCCTTTTGTCTTTTCCTTTTATCCTTTTCCATTATTATATTCGAAAGTTCCTTTTTTGAAAGTGTTAAAAAAATATACGAGGAACTTTTGAATTTTTTTTATTTCTATATTTTGGAATGCTTTTGCAATGACCTAGTTGACCACTGTCGTGGATCGCTCATGGCAAGGTTTTATTTTTTTTTAAATAAAGGAATAGTTAAGTCCATTGTTTTTTATGTGATTTTTTTATATGTTATTTGAGGCACTCGTGTTAAAAATGTTGGTAGGCAGAAGCGTGCTTAACATTGTATATATCAATTAAAAAAATCGTCTTCAAAGATTATTCTTAGAATTTATTCAACAGTTACAAGTAAGTCAAGGTTCTGAGATTGGTTCTCGCTAGTTAAACTGCTTAACGTTTTTTAGGTGACGTTTTTTTCTGCGTATGTAAATAGGCAGAAAAACAAGTAGGTTTGTAACAGAATCTGTCACTTAACCCGCCTCCACAGAACATTTAAGTGATGAACACATTGAAAAACGCGCCAAACACAGTATTCTATACTAAACATTTACACGCTAAATGTAACTAGTGTCATTTATTTTATCTCGAAAAATTCTATAATTATTTCTTCACTAATTTTTCAATAAGTATTATCGTTTGCAAAAATTAATTTATATTTCAAAGAATAAATATGTAATATTCCTTTCTTTTAAATAGAACCAAAACATTTCATATCAACATACAAAGAATCTCTTAGGGAAATATATATGACGTCAATTCAAACTGATCGATGTCGCAAAAATAAATTCCTTTTAATTTATTATTTAAAAAAATTAAAGATGCAATGATGATTTAATTCTAATGAAAATGGCTTCTTATGCTTTTTAAATGAGCATTAAATTTTTCAGTTTTTTAAATAATTAAAGTACTTCGATTCGAATTTTTTCCGGAGATTTTAAATGTCTTCTAATTTCGATGCGCTGAATTTGTTGACGTATCACACTTGCCTGTAGCATTTGTAGTTTGGGCTATGAAAGTGGTTGACAGACATACGGACTGAACGATTATAAAACCTTCCACTTTTTACGTTATAAATAAACGTAGTGTGGAAACTAAAATGCCACCACTGATAAATTGTTCCAGGAATGACAATTGGGTATGCAAAATTTAAGTACATTAGAATATTATACTATACAGAACAAAAATGTGTTATCTGTCCAAAGAGTGAGTATATCTTGAGTAAATTGTAGAAGTTGCAAAATTAGCAAAAATCTAAAAGTTTTGGCATTATATTGATAAATTGTGCCATTGATTATTACCATAGTACATATCTTATTCTGAAACTGCAATTCAAAATGGATTCTAGATCTTTTTTTAAGTAAGAAATAAATTAAGCTGTGGATTTTCAATCATTTGATACAGATAGAACTATGGCAATTTGGGATTGGTAAAAGTAAACAAAAATGATAAAGAACTGAAACAGAAAAGAGACTGCTCTACAATAGGGTACTTGACTAAAAAAAAATTATTGGCTTAAAATATTCTTACGCCAAAAATATTAGACCCGTATTTTTCTTTTTTCAAATACCCCATAAAAAGGGGAAAAGGTGAATTTTAAAATTACGACGAAAAATCACTCCCGAAAACGCTTTGTGGCTGTCACGTGGTATCTATGATGTTACTAGTAACTATAAACAAACTTTGAAACTCCATTTTGGAATCTACTTTAAGCAAATTTGAACTATCCACTTCTGCAAAACCTCCTTCCATTATCTATATAATTCTTATTTTCATAGTAAATAAATTATATTAAATCCAGTTTAATTGCAAGCAAAAAAACATCACACCGGTTTGTTTATACATACTAGTGACGTCAGCCTAATCGACGTGTTTGTGATCACGTGACGTACCGATGAAAAAAAAAGCCTTTTGAAAATGATTTTTATTAAATATTTAAAGATTTATTTTTCAAAAAAAATATACGTTTGTTATATTTGGGTTCAAATTATAATTTAATTAATATTGGAAGGTATTTTAGCGATACAGTCAAGTACCCCATTCAGTAACTGTGTGAAGTAAATGAGGCTCGACTTCGAAAAACTGTCCGCTTAATGTTAATATGAAACAAAATGAAGATTATCAATGATAAATTAATAAACGAAGATTATTGCATTGATAGTTTCAGATGGGAATGTATAGAATGTCCTTGTGGAATAACCCATTGTGCAAGAAACATGGATCTCTTATTTTATTAAGTATGAAGTCGGAACATTTCCAAAACCCCACTAAAAATAACAAATCTATCACTACGCCATCACATACAAAAACAACCAATTAACCTTAATTCAGTTACTTCAAAACACAATCCAACTTTCACTCTCACTCCAACAAAGAAAAGGAAGACTTAAACACATATTTAAAAAAAGGAAAAAAGATTAAAAAATAAAATAAAAGCCAAGATAAAAAAAACCCAAAACAACTTTAACTTTCCACAGAAAAATGCAAATCCAGTAAAAACGTGACCACTCGAGATGACGTCACGCAATCCACTTTCACTTCGGGAACATCTGAAAGGTGACCCACTTTCTATCTGACCCAGACATAGTGGGGATGTGGGTTAGTAGCAAAATAGCCTCCCGGGATACACATCGGACAGGATAAATCGGACTTGAGTAAGCAGCAGCGGAACAACGCAACTCGGTTTGGACGTGGCCTTGAAATTGAAAGGGAAAGTTGGTGGATTGTTGTGCTGCACCGGAGCTACACACTGCTGAAGCTATGGAAGTTTGGTTTAGTTGAAATAAAGTAAAACTTAAACTACACGAAGGATAAGGTGGTTTTGGAAGAGGCAAATAGTCGATATGAAAATGTCTTAACTTAATAGTTTTGTCGGTATAACTCAGTCTGACATTCAACAACTTTACAAAAAATAATAATTAGATTGCTATGTGCAGAAGACAAATTAAACCATCAGATATGGAGGACATCACCAGAACGAGTACCAAAGAAAGAAAAAACACAGAGCACAGATGTTTTTCACAGTCATTTTTAAAAGAAAGAGAAAACAAATTTTCAACGTGCTAGTAAAATTTCCATTTTTTTTTCAGCAGGCTTTTTTATTGGCATAATAAATAGTACAAAAATACTAAAACAAAAAAAATTGAAAAATTATGCTGTAGCTGATTTTTTTTATCTACCTGAGACCTCCAAACATCCACATTAGAGTTAAGTTTTTTTTTCGGTGCCTTCAAAACCAAAGATATTATCTCCGTGTGACTGACTCAAAGAAATAAAATACAATGTCCGCAACAAAAAATCTGCCATGGAATTTTTAAAATATTTGAAGAAATCAATGAATTCTAGTTTGCAACATCCGGAACAACTTTGAATTAACAGGAGCGTTAACTTAAATTTCCAGTTTTAATTACGACATTTTAGGTCACAAATCGAAATAAACAATGGAATTAAATATTAAATGTTTACCTTTAAAAACAATCCCGATTTCAAAAAATAGGTCGATTTCAACATTTTCATTTATTTTATTTAGAGGCTTCGCCCGTGCTTGTTAACGCACGGCAAGCCAAACGGCTCGCTGTGTATTAACTTTTTGAAGAAAACAACAACTTGGTTATTTTGGTTGAAATAACGTCGTACTAGAGCCACACGTACCATTTACAACCACGAGTACCATTTACAACATACGTACCATACACGTACCATTTACAGCCGTTTACACACGTACCATTTACAGCCACGAGTACCATTTACAACATAAAACATATATACGGTTTACGAATTCAGTAAAATAACACTCCAATTCGACACGTTTTAACTTATAATAGAGTACTTGACTGTATCGCTAAAATACCTTCCAATATTACTTAAATTATAGTTTGAACCCAAAAATAACAAACGTATATATTTTTTGCGAAATAAATCTTTAAATAATTAATAAAATTCATTTTAAAATGGCTTTTTTTCATCGTTACGTCACGTGATCACAAACACGTCGATTTGGCTGACGTCACTAGTATATATAAACAAACCGGTGTGATGTTTTTTTTTGCTTGCAATTAAACTGGATTTAATATAATTTACTATGAAAATAAGAATTATATAGATAATGAAAGGAGGTTTTACAGAAGCGGATAGTTCAAATTTGCTTAAAGTAGATTCCAAAATGGTGTTTCAAAGTTTGTTTATAGTTACTAGTGACGTCATAGATACCACGTGACAGCCACAAAGCGTTTTCGGGCGTAATTTTTCGTCCTAATCCAAAGAGTTCTATAGTAGGGTAGAGGAACGACTCGTACTGAGCTGGCATCGGCAGCCATGGCTCACTACGGAGCCCGAATAGAGTGGCAAAAGTGCTAGTTAATTTATAATTTTGATACTGAGAAAGGAAGTACACCCAGGACAAAGGCGGGAATCGAACCCGCACCCGTTACAGCGCGCGGACTGCTAGCGTTATGGCCGGCGATCCAAACCACTCGGCCATCGGGCCCCACATGCCACCCTATATTGTCTCCGTGTTGGTCCATGGTGCGGTTGGTAGGTTCAGTCTCTACCCTATTATAGAACTCTTTGTCCTAATCTTAATATTAATTTTTCTCCCTTTTTATGGGGTATTTGAAGAAAAGAAAAATACGGGTTCAATCTTTTTGGCATAAGAATATTTTAAGACAATAATTTTTTTTAGTCAAATATTGTTTCAGACCTTCCAATTGTGGCTCTAGTGCGGCGTTATTGTTTCCCCTCTTGAAAATCTGGCAATTTGTGCACATGACACGGCATTCAGAAAACAGTTAAAAATACGGTATTGCCGGATTAAATTCGGACTGCCGTGGGCAGGTAAACTGCAGTAACAACAATGAGTTGGACCATTTTTGCTCTGAAATGATTTGACTTTTTCAGTATGTTTCCTTATAGGTTAAAGTTATTGAGTGCATGCAACAATGGTCCAAGTCATTGTTGTGGTTACTGCAGTTTACCTGCCCACGGCAGCGCACAGGTCTGTTGTTTTCGTATAACAGCGTGTTATGCCTCGGATTATGTTTAGCTATAAATTGAGCACTGTTCTGAGAAATTCTATTATACTGGGAGGGCACTTATCTTAATTAATGCAACGATCTACCTTCACTTAGCTTTTTGTAAGGCTTTGATGACATTTTCACCAATGGCATCGCCCCACCAAAACTGCACATCAAACAAGAAGTTCATAAAGAACTAAAATAGCCTACTTTCCTGTTACTTAAATACTAACTGAAGTTCTAATCGGGGAAAAAACTAGGTTCCTAAAGTAAATATCATCAACAGCCGTTTCTACACTAGATTTATACACATTAGAAAAAAAAATCGAAACACAGCACCCAGCTATAATTTAAACTTCTAAAAGCCAAAATCAACTATTTTCCTTAATATTCGTTCGCAAATTAATTAAATATTATTTATCATCTGCTCGTGATTTATTTGTAGTTCGAAGAATAAATATTTATTAATAACAAAAGTAATGAAACTACTCCGAACTGCATTAAAAAACAAGAAATGTAAATTAAAACTAAGCATAATTGCATGCGAAAGTATGCCTTGCCGCTTTCTTGGTAGATAATTAATGAATAATCAAAGAATCAAATTGTTCTACATTTTATGACGTCATTCCAAACTGATTCATGAAAATATTATTTTGCTTCAAATATGTTTAAATAAAGTTTCTCATGCCATTGTTGATTTGGCAACAGTGATTTAAATGACTCAAAATTGAATTTCAATGCTAATTCAATGGGAAATTCCACCGACAGATAGTAGATTTATGTCCGTCCGGACGTACATACAGACGGACAAAAAGTATGAAAGTTGGGTATCTGAGGTCATAGCTTTCTAACAAAAAAAGAATTTTTAAGATCCGATGATTAGAACCGATTTTGGAAGGGGGGTACAGACAGACAGACAAACGGACAGACAGGCGGACAGACAGAAGGACAGACATACGAACAGACAGACATACGAACAGACAGACAGATGGACAGACAGACAGATGGACATCAACCGCATTTCAATACCTACAGTGATTTAAATGACTCAAAATTGAATTTCAATGCTAATTCAATGGGAAATTCGCCGACAGATAGTAGATTTATGTCCGTCCGGACGTACAGACAGACGGACAAAAAGTATGAAAGTTGGGTATCTGTGGTCATAGCTTTCTAACAAAAAAAGAATTTTTAAGATCCGATGATTAGAACCGATTTTGGAAGGGGGGTACGGACGGACAGACGGACGGACGGACGGACAGACAGACAGACAGACAGACAGAAATCGACCGCATGTCAATACCTACTTTTTCATTTTTTTAATTCTTTCGAATTAAAAAAGAAAAGTAGGCTAAAAACATCATGAAATCTATTTTACCAACAACGCATTGAAAGTGCGCAGCATAAACAACAAACACGATCACGGATAAGCATAATTCACGTTAAAAACCTGCGATCTATGACCACACACATGCTTTGCAAGGACGCAAGCGAGCGATTTCTCGAAACTGAAAATGAGTTATTGGATTGAAAAGTGATCACGCGTGTTTAAAAAAGGCTAGAAAAATATGTTTTGGTGGTGTTGTGGACGTGAAATCCCCTAGCAACGCATTCTCTTATTATATTCAGTCCCACACTGTAAACATCTGTTAATTTTACAGAAAAATACTATTTTATTTACTTAAACCGTATTTTTCACTAGATTGCGACCGAACGAACATTGTAACTGTTGGTTAAATCCGTGTTCCGAAATTACTCAGTTGAGAGAGCGTTAGACTGCAGAATGCTGCCGTGAGCAGGTAAACTGCAGTAACCACAACAATAAACTGGACCACTTTTGCCCTGAAATAATCAGCTTTTCAGTATACTTTCTTATAGGTTGGAGTTATTAAGTGCTTGCAACAATACTGCCGAGGGCAGGTAAACTGCAGTGACTTCCATAATGACTTGGACCACTGTTGCAAGTACTCAATTAGTCTAACAATTACAAATTGTTCGTATAAAATAGAAAGGTTTTCTCTATAAAGTGTAATTTTCTGGCACACCTGCTGACATTTTTTCTGTAAAACACAACACTTTCTTTTTACAGTAGTCTTCGTCTCCTTTCATTAGTAGTATAAAACAGGTCCCCAAATTAACTTATCACATAAATTAAACTTAAATTAAAGCAGTTTTATCTATTTAAAAAATACATAAAAACTCTCCTTCCAATTACGAATTTCCAATGAAAACATTGCAACATTTTGAAACACATGATTGATCACATATAGATTAATTTAGTACAAAGAAGGCCTATGTCCAATGTTAGAACATCGAAGACATCAAACCTTTTTCTTCTAATACATAAATGAAGAGCTTAGTGGAAGAACGTGCTAAGTGACATTTTTGAAAAAATTAAGTTTTTTGTGTCAATGAACATATTATCAACTTCTTTAACGATAAGTTTCCAATTTTGCATACAATTTAAAGTTTTGTACATTTTTTACGGTTTACAAGTACCGTCTTCAACAGATCCGAGTACAAACTAAAAACTTTAAAGCTCATTTTCTCGTTTTCACCTTGTCGTCACTTAGCACGTTCTTCCACTAAGCTCTTCAAATATTCGAAACACCCAATACAATACTAAACAAATTACCTTGAACAAGCTACACTACTTGAATCTTTTAATAACGGACTTCAGAAAAAAAAAAAGCCTTGACTCTAACTAGGCGTTAAAACCCTTCAGCAACTGAAATCAGCCGCTGACAATATTTTTTTTGTTGTTTAACTCAAAATGCAGACTTGATTATCTTTAACATAGGTGTCAAGGTTACCACGCTGAAGAATAATGTAAAATTGATGATAACTTGAAGACATTTAAGTTTCTTCAAGTTGAGAAATGAACTGCGGTTTTAGTATGGCATGTGACGATTAAAGATAAATTGAGTTTTATGTGGTATACATCCGGTATACAAAAAAACTATGAAAATAGTTTTAGAACACGTCAAGTATATTAAGCATCATTCGATGTAATTGCATTACAGTTAGGGTTAGGTTAAAATATCGTCTCACTAAAGCTACACGAGGGCTATTTTTGTCGTAATTTAGTTTAGTTTGAATTATCGTCGCACTATAGCTAAACGGGGGCTATTGGCGACGGGCGTCGTATTTTAGAACAACAGTAAAGTGACGAGCCGACACCTGAGTAGGCACCCAACGTAACCGTTAAGGGCGACATCGTACGCAGGGTTGGGACTTAGGAACATATTTATAAAGTACACTCCCTCTGCACGGGGTATTATTCGTCGGACATTTTTGGCTGCACGGGCCGTTTATAGGTCGGCAGTTATTTTGGCTTTGTGTACTTAAATTTGTTTGGAGTTTCTTTGTTTTTAAATACCGTTGTATAATTATATAAGGACTAGTCTATAATAAGAAAAAATAAAAACGAAATATTGATTTTTTCATTAGTTGTGCCCAAGGGACATAAAAGTAAAAATTATGGTAGAATTGCCTATGTACTGAAGATGGCCGTCGTTCACATACAATAGGTGATAAAAAAATATTTTGTAAAATTAAATAACTTAAAAGTGATAAATTATTACTTCATATGTAATAGACATTCATTCAGACATAAATTTGCCCTGGGCAAAAAAGCAAATAACATAGCATTTGCCATTTTGCAATACATAAATTATGTAATGATTTATTGACTTAGTTGTCACGGAGAATGCAAAATTTTGAAATTACATTAATCCCAGCCTACACATATTAGCATCCCACACAAAACCCAAAAATACGCATTGAAGATAAATGATACATTTTGCTTTAATCTCTCAATTTACCAATTAGAATGTGACAAGTAGTTGGGAGGTAGATAATGATTCATGTTTGAAGTGAAATGAATCAAATAAATAATATTAAACTCAAACTCAATATACCATTTTTAATTATCACTTTAAAAATTACAGCGCCACCTCTCGTGCTTCATTTAAACTACTACATCCCTAAACTACATCATATTACGCTTGACACAGAACAAAACCAGCCAAATTAACGATTTATTGCCAAATACGGAAGCACCCACATCATAACAGAGAACATTTTCACAGGAAGTTAGACCAGTGTAGTTCGCTGTAACGCCGCTCGGTGTCGCTGCATACCAGTCCATTTATAACGCAATATCTTTCCTTTCGCTTTCTATGAGGAAATATTTCAACCGTTACTCAACCAAAAACCGGTTGGTGAAACGGCGTTGAGGCTTAACAACGATTAAATACTTGCCTTAAATAGCTGGCCTGTTGGAATGAAATGAAATTGGTTTAAATCACGTCTATATTGTATAAGAAAACGACAAAAAAACATTACAAAACTATTTTGTGGTATGACAGGATTCACGAAGTAAACAACGTAGATTATTTGCGCAAATAGTTTATTTATTGGTACAAATTTTACATGTTTCGGCGAGACTCAAAAACCGCTCGCCTTCATCAGAAAGGCAACAACATTGAGTCTCACCGAAACATGTAAAATTTGTACCAACAAATTATCTATTTGCGCATATAATCTACGTTGTTTACTACGTGGATCCTCTCATGTTTTATGTGCAAAGTTGAAGATATTTTCTGAATATTTTGTGGTAGTTGAATGAATTATTATTTTTTAAAATTCGCCTAGCACGTAAAATGTAAACACATAAAGTCGCATTTTTAAATACCAAATGTTAAAAAAAATACATTTGCTAAGTCATTCTACATTTAAAATAAAAAATTTAATTCTACTGCGTGCATAGAGCTAGAAGGAAAACTGGAGTGAGGTGTTAGCGAGCCGAAAACCCACTCACACCCTTTTGAGCGAACAGGGCAGAAAAGGACTATTTTCCCTACACTTGTATGCAATGCTTGTATGAGACCCCTCTATCATATTGACTTGGGCTCCTAAATGTTATTTAACATTTTTAGTTCGAAAGAAATTAACTTTCTTTGACTCTAAATTCCAACTTTTTTAAGAAATAACCATGTGGATCACTAACTAAGAGCCAGTGAAGACGAACCCAATAGTGAAATAGGCAAGTTTCTAGGTTTTCTGCCCGGTTCGTTTCTGCTGCAGTGCTGTGTATTCCTCCGCGTTTCGTTATTGGACCTGCTCGTTTGCTGCCCTGTTCAGTGAATCACACATCTCACTCCACGTTTCTTCTAGCTCAATGACTGCGTGTAAATGCATCTTATACGTTGTAAGTATATGTATGGGCGTTTCAGGTAACAAACCCAAGGAAAAGTGGTTCGTATTATTGGAATAAAGAAATAATTTATATACAGATGAGCTAGATTAGAATCACGTTTAAAGGTTTGACAAAATAATTTGACATAAGTTCGCAATAACAGAATTGCGGTATATTATGGATTTTTATAATTCTACAGTCCCTGGACAAATTATTGGACGAACTGTATTTTTTTTAGTAATGATGAAAACATACCAAAGAATGCCATATCATTAAAAAAGATGTCGATATATGTATTAAGTATAGCAGATAGTATTTTCTATTCAATAGCTTAAGTTTAGGAACACAAATGTCCTTCTAAAGGTATTTTGTTCATCATTGATTGATACATGAAATCTTGCAGCGCGTCTAATAATTTATCCAGGGACTGTATATTATCAAATACTTAATACTACTACTGCAGCAAGAAAATTTTAGTAATATTTAGTACATTTTGAGTACCAAGTATATTATATTTCTGCAATAGCCGGCAACCACAAAAAAAAAAATCTAAAACAGATGGCAAACTAAAGATCATTTCTTTTACCACCTTAACAGATTCTAAGAACCAATAACATTAGCGTTTCAATGAAACATCAATTTACCCATTTCCGAATTTATACCGGAAAATCTCAAAAAAATTACCCACCGTTAGAAACTTAATTATACAATCACAAACAAAGCCCAAGAACATACGGAAAAAGCTCATCCCCCAAATCAAGCGACAAAAAACAATAAAAAATATCCAAATAAAAATATCACAGCCCAGCCAAGCGAAGAAAACACGTGACTTTTACTCATTTCACTTCTCTTCCACGCTCGGGTGCGCAAACGATTCGCATGCCGGACCAATGTGATCACGTGACCACTTCCTTCCCTCTTGAACCTGTTCGATCCGCTAGGTGCGCATCCCGTTGTGTTTAGGGTTGCCGGAATCAGACAGGTAATGAGTGCCAAATGTGGCGACTTTTTTTTTGGCGGGGTTTGATATTTTTTTTATGCGGGACTGAATGAAAATGCTCAATGTGCTATTTCGAAAAAACTACAACGTAGCTCTTATACATATTTTTCAATTATAAATTTGTTAATTTTTCATGATTTGACAAATACACAATGCGAGAAATAAAGTTTTAAAATACAATTTTACTTTAGTTTTAGTTCAAACTTTAAAACTTTTTACAATAAACTCCGAAATCACATTTACAATCTAGCGAAATTCCTAAATTTATATCTATTCAACAGGTGCAATTAAAGATATAAAATTCTAACAAAATGTCGAACAAGCCAAAAATATTACATATTAAAAACGAAATTTCAATGCCTTAGAGCTAGGCAATAATTTAATTTTCAAAAGTTTTTATATAATTTAATGCACTTTTATCCAAATAAAATTTACTACAAAATGTATTAAAATATAGCCCAATGTACAACAGAATGTGCACCAATAGTATAAAAATCTTATTTGTTTAAAAGAATAATAAGGGTTGAGTTTAACCCCTGAAAATACGCTGCTCAAACGAATTAGGGGAATGCATGGTTTAAACCCTTTCACCATTCCATTTGGAATCATCAGCTTGCTATTTTTTTTCTCACTAGAGCTCAACTTATTTACTCACTTGAGCTCAAACTTATTTGTCATTAGGTGGAAGAATCATGTCTTTTGAAGAATGAAATAATGTTTGTTTTAATTAAATGAAAATATGAAAACATGGTAAAATAAATTCACTCCCCAAAAATTTTATGAAATAAAGTGACTCTAAAGGGTTAAGCAATATCTACAAACTATCCTACATTTTCAAGCAATAAAATTTCATTTTAGCACTATTTTGTTAAAAGTAAGAAGAAAAACAAGTTATATAGTATTAGTTGTATTATTTTGATTGTGATCGAAGTATTAGGGAATATCAGGAATTTTAAAATAATATATACTCTTTATATAAAATTTCATTATTTCCCTTTCATTTGTACATTGACCACACTCAGACTGTTCAAAGAGAAAAGTGTTTTTGGAATGAATATTTAATCCGTCGTTTTGAATGGACTAAATTATTTAACATTATTTATTTGAATCCTGCCTGTATAGAATTCTCTTCTCAAATTTTCCGTTTGCATTTTGGGGTGTTTTAATAATTGACAGCAAACAAGAAAATGATCTTATTGAAGTCATACGACTGAACATATCCGGACCGTCTAAACCTATTACAATTAATAAACAAGAAGTTCATAAAGAACTAAAATAGCCTACTTTCCTGTTACTTAAATACTTACTGAAGTTCTAATCGGGAAAAAAAACTATGTTCCAAAAGTAAATATCATCAACAGCCGTTTCTACACTAGATTTATACACATTAGAAAAAAAAAATCGAAACACAGCACCCAGCTATAATTTAAACTTCTAAAAGCCAAAATCAACTATTTTCCTTAATATTCTTTCGCAAATTAATTAAATATTATTTATCATCTGCTCGTGATTTATTTGTAGTTCGAAGAATAATTAAATATTTATTAATAACAAAAGTAATGAAACTACTCCGAACTGCATTAAAAAATAAGAAATGTAAATTAAAACTAAGCATAATTGCATGCAAAAGTATGCATTGCCGCTTTCTTGGTAGATAATTAATGAATAATCAAAGAATCGAATTGTGCTACACTTTATGACGTCTTCCAAACTGATTCATGAAAATATTATTTTGCTTCAAATATGTTAAATAAATAAAGTTTCTCATCCATTGTTGATTTGGCAACAGTGATTTAAATGACTCAAAATTGAATTTCAATGTTAATTCAATGGGAAATTCGCCGAAAGATAGTAGATTTATATCCGTCCAGACGTACAGACAGACGGACAAAAAGTATGAAAGTTGGGTATCTGAGGTCATAGCTTTCTAACAAAAAAAGAATTTTTAAGATCCGATGATTAGAACCGATTTTGGAAGGGGGGTACAGACAGACAGACAAACGGACAGACAGGCGGACAGACAGACGGACAGACATACGAACAGACAGACATACGAACAGACAGACAGATGGACAGACAGACAGTTTGACATCAACCGCATTTCAATACCTACAGTGAATTAAATGACTCAAAATTGAATTTCAATGCTAATTCAATGGGAAATTCGCAGACAGATAGTAGATTTATGTCCGTCCGGACGTACAGACAGACGGACAAAAAGTATGAAAGTTGGTTATCTGAGGTTATAGCTTTCTGACAAAAAAAGAATTTTTAAGATCCGATGATTAGAACCGATTTTGGAAGGGGGGTACGGACGGACAGACGGACATCGACCGCATGTCAATACCTACTTTTTCATTTTTTTAATTCTTTCGAATTAAAAAAAGAAAAGTAGGCTAAAAACGGTGTCCTTGGCAAAAAAATGACCATATTTTGGTAATATAAATATTAAAAAACGAAAATTTTTTTTGGCTGGTAATAAATAACTATTTTATAATGTGGTAAAATTTCTTAAACTCTTGAAATATTTCGGGAAAATTTAAAGTCAAAAATTGAGAGACTGGCAAAATTGTGAGAGTTGGCAATTCTGTTAATTCATATGCCACCGATGACCCAAATAAAATATTACAATTTTCTATGCTCTAAATTAGAGGCATTTGCCATTTCGCTTAGCTTAGTTTGAATTATCGTCGCACTAGAGCCCCTGCATTCGTAAACGCAATGAAAAAAACGTAAATATTATATTCACACCCAACTCGCCAAACCCGGCAATTTTCGCGCCAACATAACAACCCCAAAAACATTTCGCAACACCAAGCCTAAAAAAGCGAGACAGGTAAGGGAGCACTTTCGTTGCACCAAAGGATGTGGTTGCGAGCTGCTGAAAAGGAAAAAAGACAAAAGCAGTAGCGAGCCAATAGGTCAAGGTCATTTTAGTTTCGCCACTGGAGAAAATGGACATTCTTAAGTGGCGTTGCGGCAATGGTGAAGTCGGAAAAGCTAGGTAATACGACTTTCCGGGATTGCTGGAGGTGTTATTAATAGGGTTCCCATTCTTGCTTTGCCATGTTATCCCATTTTCACAAGGTATGGGAATCATCATAACATCAGTTTAAAACAAAATTAAAAAGAAAATAACATCCGGTTACTATTAATTGATAAAGTTTTTAAATAAAGTCGCCATCGGCTGTATATTTTAGGCATTTTAAAACTTCAAAAATATTTTATTAAATAACTAGATAACATTACGTTTCAAATTTGTTTTATTTCGATGTTTTTTGATTCCCATACCGGAAAAGGCTAACATGGCAAACCAATACTTCTGCGGTAGTTGTGATTCCAAAACTAATGCATTAGCTCTATGGGACTGATAATCGATGGTCATTGGTCAATCCCAAAAACCGAATTCATGTTTTTGAAATCTCAAGATCTGGCATGTTTCACATCTTGGGTAACAACAGTTTCAAAGGCATAAAAATAATTTCTCGTTTGGTTAATCAACGAAGTGGGTTTAGCTTACCGTGAAAATCACCAATCAAATCCAGGAGTGATTTACGTCACGTGAAACAAGCCAATTGTTTTTCAATTTAACTACTTTTTCGCAAGTATGGAAATTGTAATAACAGAAAAATAAAACATATTTTAAGGGAAAATATCATATGGGTTTTTTAATTACTATTTGTTGAAGTTTTAAAAGGACCATAATGACTGACAGGTGGCACCACTATTTCAAATGTTATCACTCGATAATTAAAAAACCGAGTGGTTATTTCCCTTCAAAATTGTTTCATTTCTACAACAGGACGATTCAGTTAGCAGCTGAAAACGGGTTTTTTCGCAAAGCAATACTTTCACAGCAGATTTCAATAACAACGCATCTCAAAACCCTTTTTCAACGTTTGACTGGTACTAAAAACCGTAAAGCAAATTTAAAGTCTGAAGCTCTTTTGTTTTTTAGCAATACTTTTACAACCAAAATAGTTCTACGGCAGCTTCCCCTTGCGCATGCGTAATTTTCTATAAAAAAAACGTTATGACGTCCGACAGGGCTTTAGTACTGGGAACTCGTGAACCAAATTTGAAGTCCGTAACTCTTTGAGTTTGAACTGTAGGGTGGTAAGTGATTCCAGACAGAAGGACATACAGTCTGACAAAACAATATTCAAACTTCACAAATTTCTTTTTCAGAATCAGCACCCTCCAAAACGTGTAGAAAATACAAAATCCGAATTTCGGATTTTCCACCGCATCGTAATACTTTCATCACCTTATATTTCATATTAGGTAATTGAAATCAAAAATTTAGTTTAGTTTAGTTTGAATTACCGTCACACTAGAGCTACACGAGGGCTATTGGGGACGGGCGTCGATTTTAGAACCACAGTCAAGTGACGAGCCGACACCTGAGTTGGCACCCAACGCAACCGTTAAGGGCGACATCGTACGCAGCGTTGGGACTTCGAAGCGTATTTTAACGTGCACTTCCTCTACACGGGGTATTATTCGTCGGACATTTTTGGCTGCACGGGCCGTTTATAGGTCAGCTGTTGTTTTGGCGATGCCCGGACCCGAACCTGGGACCTTTCGAGTGCTAGGCGAATGCCTAAACGACTGGGCTCCCCAGCTTGTTTTCCCATTGTTATTCTTAATTATAACTATCCAATGACTCGTTAATTCAAATACAAAAATTAAAATAAATAACACATAAAATTTAGTGTCAATACATGGCATCATGGAAATTACAAATTTTCATACAAAGCTTAAATAAAACTATTATAAAAGTACAGCTTTTAAATAAATTAAAACGCTTAGTCATTTATAATGGACATGTCCAAATTAGAATTTCGAATTGCACTTATCTATAAAGGAATAATAAGCATTAAGCTGACAATTTAATTTCCTTTCAATTAGAATTTAAAAGTAAAATACTACCCACACAAACTGTCAAGGATACATTTTCAAGTTAATTTTAAGGAACTGTTCTTATTCGAACTTTTTTTCCCCACAAAAACATATCTTTTATAGTATTGGTCATTATTAAAATATTAAACCAAAATAAATTCACCCTAATGAAATTGAAGGGTCTGCTGCAAAAAGGAGGTAGCTCCAGTTTTTGGGAAACCAAAAAAAAAAAAAAACGTTATGTAACAACAAATTGTGAGTTATGTAAAAATATTGTTGTTGCTTACTTTCAATTATGAAGTTTACAGGAGCTGTATTCTTTTGGTGCCAAATAAAAGAGGGGTTTTTTTTGGCACAAGAAAGTGTTTTAAGTTATGTTAGTGTAACAGCTATGGGGTGGAGCTACCTCCTTTTTGCAGCAAACCCTTCAATTGTGTGTCTGCGTGTTAAACTTTCTCGGTTAGCCTGCAAACATTTCTTTTCGGTATAAGATAACAGCTTTTTAATGCATTAAAGATGTCCGTGCTTTAATTGTAGCAGTATTAAGTTAATCACATTAAGTAAATGCTAATTGCACACACTGGTGATGTATTTTTAATATTTCAAAACAGATTTCCGCGACCAATGTGGGATGGGGCGTTTGCCTTGCATGCGAAAGGTGCCAGGTTCAGGTCCAGGACGCCACATACAATGCCTCCCTGAACAGAACAGTTGCGTTGGGTCTTTATTCACAGGTGTCGGCTCGTCACTCGACTGCGGATCTAAATTACGACCCTCGTATAGCTCTAGTGCGACGATAATTCCACTAAACCCTCTGCGACCAATGTGCTTGAGTTCCAAACCCCACTTTGGCATAGACATTCGAAATCAGTTTAAGGAGGAATGGGCGCACTGAACCGCGGGTCCCCAAACTCAAGTGCCTCAGTGTTAATTCAATGGCGAAAAAACTATTTTCTCTGCCACATTTCTCCGGCTGTATTGAATATTTTTAAAAACGGGGTTTTTTTTAAATAATAAATGTAGGTCACTGGTAACTTACAGGTCTTACAATCTTCCCACTTTTTGAAATTGCTTCGAATATTTTGTGTAAAATTATTTATTGAAAATTTAAAAAAAATATTCGAACCAATTTTAAAAAGTGGGAAGGTCGGGACCTGTAAGTCAGCTACATTTATCACATAAAAAATCCGCTTGTAAAAATATTCAATAAAGCTGGAGAAATGTGGCAGAGAAATTATTTTTTTCGCCATAGGATTAACACTGATGCACTTTGCTTTGGAGACTCCCGGTCCAGCGCGCCCATTCCCCCTTAAGGCAATGGATCCCTTACTGAGGCTTTGTATAGAAAAATTCGACTGCAATTTAACCATACAAAAAACATTTTACACAAGAACAAACAGTTCTTATCGCATAAAATTCAGTAAGTAAAACATCAGACCGTTATTTCATTTCAATAACACTTAAAATTTAATCCACGTTCGAAATTCAAACGAGTGAAGAACGACCTTCAATTAAGATTAAAGAGCATGCATGATAAACAATAAATGTATTGTAGCTGCTGGCGAACATGATTACCAGTAACAAGTTAGTATGCTTAGTTTGGCATTGTTGCTTCTGATATTTTAAATCACAGATGAGTTTTGTATGTGTATGGACTTAGAGATGTTTTACGTCTTGAGTAGCAACAGCTTCACTAGAATGGAAATAACGCCTCGATTTGTTAAACTAAACTTACTACTCCGCCCACTACGTGTTAATCAATGTAGTCGGCTTACCAATGCCTAGTGACTCTAGTGTTGACGTTGTAAGACATAGGGGCGGCCATTAAAACTTTCGCTGCTGATGGTGCATCATGAACTAGGTATTCAATAATGCTATTCCTATGACATGTTACGTGGCAACAAAAATCTGAAACTGAATTAGATTTAAGGTTCTGCAAACGATCTCAAGCTGCTCGTGTTTTTTCCAGCCGGTTACGAACATCTATAGACGATATTTTTTACATCGAAACGTGATTTTTCGGAACCGTCATTTTTACATATTTCCTAAATGTTTTTTTTTCTTAAATAATGCCAACTTTCAAATGTCAAAGTGATACGTTACAGATATTTTAGTTTAAAGGAAAGTTCAAAAAAGAGAGTGACTTATAGCTGCCTTTAGACTATAGAGTTCACTTTAAATAACATGATTCTTTGAATAACACATGTTGAATGACAACTAAAAATGATATTTTGAAGTTCTTAATAAGCAAGATTATAAACTTAAACATTAAACGTCTTATGTCAATACATCATAGAAATACGAATACTAATGTGAAGAGAAAATATCCAATTTAAAAAGCAGGTCCTTAACACACGCAAAGTATTGGGCTCAAACTTAAGAGGGATTGTCAGTCCCATAGAGCTAATGCATTGGTTTTGAAATCACAACTTTTGCAAAAGAATTGCTTTGCCATGTTATCCCATTTTCACCAGGTATGGGAATCATCATAACATCAATTTAAAACGAAATTGAAATGAAAATAACATCCGGTTATTTAATTTTTAATTGATAAAGTTTTAAAATAGTGTGGCCATCTGCTGTATATTTTTAGCATTTAAAAACTTCAAAAATATATAATTAAATAACTAAGTAGCATTTTCGTTTCAAATTTGTTTCATTTCGATATTATGTTGATTCTCATTCCTGGGGAAAAAGGGCTAACATGGCAAAGCAATACTTCTACGGAAGTTGTGATTCCAAAACTAATGCATTAGCTCTATGGGACTGAAAATCCCTCTTTGCCAATGTCCAGTGTCCAACAAATTTCATTAACTCATTAACGACAGTTGGCAAGAATATTTGCTACACAAAAATGAGCTTTCGGCTTAAATTTATCTAGCTAAACAGTAAACACAATACAAGACAAATGAAGACCATTGTCCTGAAGAATTGATTTATGGCAAATTAAGTTACACGATAAGCGAATTTTAAAAAACTTAAATTTCAAACGGAATTGAACGTGTAAATGGTGTTCACAAAGTAAAAAATAAAATATAAAAAAAGGTAAAATTCGTCAAGTATTAGTTAAACTTTTTTCAAACCAAATCCTTTCCAGGAACAGGAAAATGTGTCAAGGCTAAGGAGTTATAACGAAGCAAGAAAAACCCTTTTTGACGCTTTTTTCTTCTTCATTCGGTTCTTTTTTAGGCTTAGCATTATTCTTTTTATGCGAAGTTCCAAATGGGTCAGTGACGCTGGATATTTTGTTCATTAATTTGGTTTTTTTAACGTTCGGTTTAATGATTTCAGTAATGACCTTGAAGATAAGTGAAAGTGTTTTGTTGTGCTTAATTCTATTGTTGGGTGTAGGATAAACAAGGGTAGAAGTAAGGGTAAGGGTTAAGCTCACAAGATTGCAGTTAGTTGAACCAAATTCATCTATGGAAGATCATGTTTTTATAGGCTTGCCAAGTGAAATTAACTAAAGCTTCGGTCGCTAACTTTAGGAATCGTTTAGACACCATTTGCGGTTTGGCAAAAACCCAGGCGCAAAATCCAGTTTAAAATTGTCCTCTTTAAATATTATTTAAGATTCGTCGTTTTATAATAATTATTGCTGCAGACCACTTAACCTATAGTTAAAACAGCTCATTGTTTATAAATAAATTCTTTATAAACAAAGGAAATACATTGAAATGTATAATTTACTTTTTAGATGTGTATCTGTACCCTGTGCACCCGCAAATGCAATACCAACCAAGCTTCTCCGGACCATCTGCTTTCCTGTTTGGATTTGCAGAAGAGCGACCTTTTTGAAAATACTGCACTGGTTCGAGACCTATCGTGGGCGAACGGTCTTTTGAACTTGTCTAGACCACAGGGTTGTTATGATTTTACCCGACCCGAAAAAACCCGGGTGGTTTTTTTTTTAAAAAAACCATTTGAAAAAACCCAAGTGGGCAATTGAACAGAAAATTGCCTTCACTGAAAATTAAAAAAAAGAAAAACTTTTTATACATCCAAAAAATATACATTTCATATCATTTTTAATTAATATTTTAGTATTATTCTTAATATATTTTTACATTTTTTTTACCTTTAATATTAAAATGCATTTACAAATTTAAATTTATACTAATTATTTAACAAATACATTTTTTAAAATTCTAATTTAAATTTCTATCGTTATAATATTCCGGATTAATTTTGCACATACAAACAAACAATACTTGGTTCTAGACAATACATTTATAAATTTAAATATACATATATCTAACTATTTGCAATTATTTTTTAATTGTTCTAACTTAAATTATTTCATTCCTGATTATCTCTCTCAAGATGTTCTGTTAGTTTTAAAAATTTTAATGTATATAAATAGTTAAAACTTCCTTCAATAAATCACAAAATCCTGAAAAACATCCAAAATACTGGAAACACCATAAAACCCTGAAAAAAAAACCAAAAACCCAAGTGGGTTGGGTTTTTCATGAAAAAAACCCGGGTTTTTAACAACCCTGCTAGATCAAATGGAATAAGATACAACAACTTTTATAAATACTTTTTTTAACAAATGCTATCGATACGAGGCGATTGATTTAACGTGGCATTAGAACTAAAAACGAACCATAGGCGACTAGCCTCATAACTTATAATATCTTTGACAAGAAACAAGAAAGTCTCTCCAAAAGCAATTCCAAACCAATCTAATAAAACCACCCAATTAACCCTTAACACTCCGGAAAAAAATAACCACCGAAAAACACAGCGCCGCCATACAGTCGCAGATGAAATTTTCGCGGGAAAAAAAGGTCTATTAGGCGCGCAAAAACAAATCGAAGTAGAAGTAGCGCTTGTTGCACAAGACACACTTGGCAAAGCTCCAACGGGAATGGCAAAGGGAAGTGGGAGATAATAATAAAAAAGCAGTGAAAGTTTGTAGAGATATTGATGCTATTTAGAGATACTAGGTATTTGGTTTAATAGATGTTTAGTATATTTTCAGTGGTTAGCAAGAATTTCATAAATATTTTAAAATTAAGGTCTAATATTTTGAGGTATAGTATACCCTAACATCACATGGGGCCGTTTAAAGATAAAACTTGGTTAATCGGGTTGTTTCATGTCCTGAATGGCAACAGCTAAAGAGGTCTTGTTTTCATTTTTTTGTCAGAAATTACTTTTGTTTTGGAATACAAAAATGAGTTTTTTCTAAGAATATTTTACTTATTAATTTTTTAAGATGACAACTACTTGCGGTGCTGTTGGTTGTTAAGACATTTGCTAAAGAAAGCTTGCATAGAAAGAAAAGTTTCTTTTCATCTATATCGCTCATTTTGAGAGAGAAACCGAAGCAACCAATGAAGTCGCACTACGAGAGAAAAATAAAAACAAGAGCGTTACATCATTCCAATTCAATTTCATTCAAGACAGAGCAAAATAGATTTATTAAAAAGCAGTATCAAAGAATGGACTCTCAAACAACAAGTGAAAATATTTTTCATTTATTTTTTTAATATCCTCATTAAAAACGATCGTGAGTGCCGCTGTTTATTGGAAGATAAGTCGAGTGCAACAGGGAAAATAATTTTTTTCTCTTTTTTTTTACAGTCTCAATTTCTAATTTTTTTAAAGTCTAACTGATATGAGATCTATGACTAACACGACTAGCGGAAATATCACTAACCTTATAAAGCAAAATGCGATGTAATTGCACTGACAGACTTGCTAACTCTCCAGATTTAAACCGGCAATTGAATCAATTTTTTTCTTAAGAAACCCCATAAGTCACAATTTTATAAAAATTGAGTTTTTAATGTTAATTAATTCATCCTATGGAAACACACATTCTGTAAAGAAATCATGTTAAGGGCTGGACCGCGGGTCTTCAAAGCAAAGTATTTCATTGTTAATCCAATGGAGGAAAAAATATTTTCTCAGCCACATTTCTCCGGCTGCATTAAATATTTTTACAAATGTTTTATTATGTGATAAATTAAGATGTAGCTGACTTACAGATCCCGACAATCCCACTTTTTGAAATGGGTTCAATTTTTTAATTTTCAATAATTAATTTTACACAAAATATTCGAAACAATTTAAAAAAATGGGATTATTGAGACCTGTAAGTTATGTACATTTATTTTTTTTTAAGAAACATTTGTAAAAATATTCAATCCAGCCGAAGAAATGAAGCTTAGAAAATAATTTCTTCCCATTGGATTTCCACTCCAGGCACTTAGGTTTGGAGGTTTTTTGGTTCATTTTAGCTTCCACACTACGTTTATAACGTAAAAAGTGGAAGGTATTATAATCGTTCAGTCCGTCCGTCTGTCTGTCCGTCACTCACTTTCATAGCCCACACTACAAATGCTACGGACAAGTGTGATACGTCAAAAAATTCGGCGCATCGACATTAGAATACATTGAAAATTTCAGAAAAGAATTCGAATTCAAAGTAATTCAATTGTTTAAAAAACTGCCAAATTTAATGCTCATTTAAAAAGCATACGAAGCCATTTTTATTAGAATTAAATCATCATTGTCATTCGCAACAATCGCTCGAGAAACTTTAATTCCTTTAAACAATAAATTAAAATAAACTTATCTTTGCGCCATAAATCAGTTTAAAATGACGTCAAATATATATTCCCAAAGAGATTCTTTGATTGTATTTTGATATGAAATGTTTTCCTTCTATTTTAAAAGTGAGGAATATTGCATATTTATTCTTTGATATATAAATTATTTTAGCAAACGATAACAAATAATTATTGAATTTTCGAATGAAAATAAATGAAACCAGCCAAATTTAGCATGTACATTTTTAATATAGAATTAATGTTGTGTTTGGCGCGTATTTACCTGTTAAACACAAGTGTTGTGTTTAAAGCGGGTTAAGTGACAGATTCTGTAACAAACCTACTTGTTTGATTAACTAATTACCAAACAGCCCTATTCAAAATAAACCAGAAATGTAAACATACCCCCCTTTTCCCCTTCAGACCACATGATCTCTTTATGTCCCCATATATCCGATGTTTAGAACGTTATTTTATAATATTTTTTTTGTACATTATTCTATTCCCCTTCTCCTCCATTGTTGCATTAGTAGGTCATTTTTTATGTCACTTTTTTTCACATACTTTCCCCCCAAAAGCATCTGTAGTAGAATGAAATAAAATTTTAAAAGGAAAAAAAAAGTAACAATTGAACCTCACGTGTGAAATGGGTGGATCCACTATTTGATCGGTGGTGAGTGAAATGAGTTCTATTTCAAGAACAGTTTATCAGCGTGGACTTGCAGTGACAAATTACATTGGTTTCGCAGGAGAAAACAATAAAGTAACATAATTTGTTTTACAATGAAATAGCTTTTAATCCACGAATGACAAAGGATTTTATACATATCAATTTTAGTAAACCAATCGCATTGTAAACGGCATCTACCGATATATATTTTCTTTCTCGAGATCCCCGCACGAGTTGCACGAATTTTCGGTTAAAATTGCTTAAAGTATGCCTACATCTCTACTTCTCGGCGCAACAGCCCATTACTGGGCCAAGGCCTGCAGTGCCCATTTCAGCTTTCGTGACCTAGGGCTCTAGGGTGTTAGGCATATGTCCCGGTAAAGTGGTCAGCCTCACGCGGAACCCCTAGTGCTTCCCAAGCAAGCTTGGTACCCATTTTATCGACCCACTCAAGGAATGAAAGGATGGGTCAACCTCGTCCAATCCGGGTTTCGATCCCTGGACCTGTGGCGTGGCAATGCGAAGCACTACCACTAAGCCACTGGGCCTCATATGCCCACATCACATTGTTGTTTTTTTTACTCTTTTTCATGTGCATGATCTTTTCATTCCTCGTTGTGTTATGTAGGTGAAGCTTGCCATATTATACGTCATTTATACAAACAAAATTCTGATTTATTCATTAAAATTATGTAGGCAGTTTGCAGACAAGATATGAAATTTTAAAAGCGTCATTGGGTTCTTGTTTATTTTTTTTTATCCATCATCCTTAAATCGTATTTATCGTTGCAGAAAATATTAGCTTCGATTTCGCGTCCGCAGGAAATTTTTCAATTAATTGGGGTTGTTTCATGTTGTGGGTGGCAACAGCTCCAACGGTTTTTTCATTTGCCTGGAATTACTTTTGTTTTGGTATTCGAAAATGAGTCTTCTAAGAATATTTTACATATTAAATTTTTTTAAATGCCACCTTCTTGATGGGCTCTTAGTTGTTCAAAACATTTGTGAAAGAAAGCTTGCATGGGAAGAGAAGTTTCTTTTCACCTACTATATCGGTCATTTTGAGAGTGAAACCGAAGAAACCAATGAAACATCAGTACAGAGAAAAAATTAAAGCAAGAGCGTTACGTCATCTGATACATTCCCTTTGAGTCTGCCTACAGCAGCAAAAAATATTTAGAAAAAAAAGAACATATCGTTCATTTCTTCGACATATTAGTTAGGGGGTGCCCAACAACTAACGACATCAAATAATAAAAGAAAAAATATCGTTTGGTGAGATGCGCTCACTCGCTCTCACTGTTTGAAAAGTAGGCCAGTAGGGGTGGTCTGTTGAGATGTTCTCACCGGTTTTCCCTTTTTCGAACCCCCCTGAATTTATAGGACAAAGTTAACTGAATGTCACTGTTTTATGGGTGGTGGTGGAACGGCGTATTAGAGCTACGTAGGATGGACTAAAATATCACTGAATAGTGGTTCTAATAACGCAGACAGTGTCGCGACAATTGGGTACTTGACTAAAAAAAAATTATTGGCTTAAAATATTCTTATGCCAAAACTATTAGACCCGTATTTTTTTCTTTTTTTCAAATACCCCATGAAAAGGGGAAAAAATGAATTTTAAAATTAGGACGAAAAATCACTCCCGAAAACGCTTTGTGGCTGTCACGTGGTATCTATGATGTCACTAGTAACTATAAACAAACTTTGAAACACCATTTTGGAAGCTACTTTAAGCAAATTTGAACTATCCACTTCTGCAAAACCTCCTTCCATTATCTATATAATTCTTATTTTAATAGTAACTTAGATTAAAACCAGTTTAATTACAAACAAAAAAAACATCACACCGGTTTGTTTATATATACTAGTGACGTCAGCCAAATCGACGTGTTTGTGATCACGTGACGTACCGATGAAAAAAAAAAAAATTTGAAAATGATTTTTATTAATTATTTAGATTTATTTTGTAAAAAAATATATACGTTTGTTATATTTGGGTTCAAACTATAATTTAATTAATATTGGAAGGTATTTTAGCGATACTGTCAAGTACCCTATTATGGCGAAATAGCAATTAGCAACCGGCGTTTACCATCACGAACGACGACAGCAGCTCGAACTAAAACTGCCTTGGGCAGATAAAATGCAGTAACCACAAGAATTAAATTACACCATTTTTGCCCAGAAATGATCAGTCTTTCAGTTTACGTCCTTGTAGGTTAGAGTTATTGGGGGCTTGCAACAATGGTCCAAGTCATTGGTCTATATATATATTATATACTGCAGTTTACCACCTGCCTACGTCAGAAAAGAACTGGACATCAAATTTGAAACACGAGTTCAGAGTACCTGTCAGAAGTCATAATAAGGTTTTTATGGTTAGGTTAGTTTGAATTATCGTCGCACTAGAGCTACACGAGGGCTATTGGCGAAAGGGCGTCGTATTTTAGAACCACAATCAAGTGACGAGCCGGCACCTGAGTAGGCACCCAACGCAACCGTTAAGGGCGACATCGTAAGCAGCGATGAGACTTGGGAGGATATTTACGTTCACTCCCTCTACACGGGTTATTATTCGTCGGACACACGGGTTATTATTCGTCGGACATTTTTGGCTGCACGGGCCGTTTATAGGTCGGCAGTTATTTTGGCGATGCCCGGACCCGAACCTGGGACCTTTCGCACGCTAGGCGAGTGCCTAACCGACTGGGCTCCCCAGCCCCATAATAAGGTTTTTAAGAAAATCATGCATGAGCAAATGGTAGATTCCTTAAAAATTTTAAGATATTAAACTTACTGAAATATCCTTATAATTATAGCTTTTAATGTATTGATTTGTTGAGGGGTAATTGAAAGTCGTGCAGTGGTACTCCTTTTTAGCTTCCACACTACGTTTATAACGTAAAAAGTGGAAGGTTTTATAATCGTTCAGTCCGTCTGTCCCCCACTTTCACAGAAAGAACCACAAGTCCCACAGACAAGTGGGATACGTCATTTTGAAGCAAAAAATCACATCAGGCTACATTCCAAATTTCATTAAAAAATTTAAATTAGAAGTTTATTTGAAATTTAAATAACTAAAAATTTAATCTACATTGAAATAACATGCAAATTCCATTTTTATTCAATATTTCACTTTTGCCATCCACAAGTCCCACAGACAAGTGGAATACGTCATTTTGAAGCAAAACAAGTAGGTTTGTAACAGAATCTGTCACTTAACTCGCTTCCACATATTTGTGTTTAACAGGAAAAAAACGCGCCAAACACAACATTAATTCTATATTTAACATTTACAAGCTAAATTTTTTATAGTTTCATTTATTTTATTTCGAAAATTCAATAATTATTACTTATCGTTTGCAAAAATTAATTTATATTTTAAAGAATAAATATGTCATATTCCTCGCTTTTAAATAGAATGAAAACATTTCATATCACCATACAAGGATTCCGTAGTGAAATATATTTGACGTCATTTCAAACTGATCGATGTTGCAAAAATAAATTTATTTTAATTTATTGTCTAAAAGAATTAAAGTTTCTCGAGCGATTGTTGCGAATGGCAAATGTGATTTAATTCTAATAAAAACAGGGCCTTTAGCTATTTGTAATTCAAACTTTTAAACGCCAAAATTAACTATTTTCATTAATCTTCTTTCTCAGATTTAATAATTAGACTTTATCGTTTGCTAAATTTGTTTGAAGTTCGAAGAATAATGATGTAATCTTTTTAATAAATATTTTTGTCGCCACAATTTCCCATTTACATTTCTTTCGAAAATTCACTTATTTATAATTTGTTAAATTAATTTACAGTTCAAAAAATTTATAATTTGTACAATTGATGCTTTAAAAATAAAAGCGAAACTTAGCATATTTTTTTTATGTTAAGTTAGAATTCTCTATGCATCTTTCTACATACATATATATAGAACCATTAAAAGAACTCTATTGTGATAATACAACAATCCAAACCGAATTATATCACATAAATAAATATTTTTTCAAAAGTGTATTTTTATTTTAACAAAAGTTTCTCGTACGTTTAACGAAATGGCAACAGTGAAAATATTGAATAAAAATGGAATTTGCATGTTATTTCAATGTAGATTAAATTTTTAATTATTTCAATTTTAAATAAGCTTCTAGTTTAAATTTTTTTAATGAAATTTGGCATGTAGCCTTATCTGATTTTTTGCTTCAAAATGACGTATCCCACTTGTCTGTGGGACTTGTGGATGACAACAGTGAAAATATGAATAAAAATAGAATTTGCATGTTATTTCAATGTAGATAAAAAAAAATTTAGTTATTTAAATTTTAAATAAACTTCTAATTTAAATTTTTAATGAAATTTGGAATGTAGCCTAATCTGATTTTTTGCTTTAAAATGACGTATCCCACTTGTCTGTGGGACTTGTGGTTCTTTCTGTGAAAGTGGGTGACAGACAGACAGACAGACGACGGACGACAGACAGACGGACTGAACGATTATAAAACCTTCCACTTTTTACGTTATAAACGTAGTGTGGAAGCTAAAATCAGATTAGGCTACATTCCAAATTTCATTAAAAAATTTAAATTAGAAGTTTATTTAAAATTTAAATAACTAAAAATTTAATCTACATTGAAATAACATGCAAATTCCATTTTTATTCAATATTTCACTTTTGCCATCCACAAGTCCCACAGACAAGTGGAATACGTCATTTTAAAGCAAAAAAAATCAGATTAGGCTACAATCCAAATTTCATTAAAAAATTTAAATTAGAAGTTTATTTAAAATTTAAATAACTAAAATTTAATCTACATTGAAATAACATGCAAATTCCATTTGTATTCAATATTTTTCTGTTGCCATTTCGTTAAACGTACGAGAAACTTTATTTGAAAAAAAAATAAAAATATTTATTTATATGATATAATTCAGTTTGGATTGTTGTAATATCACAATAGAGTTCTTTTGATGGTTCATTATATATGTATGAAGAAAGATGCATAGAAAATTCTAACTTGGCATAAAAATGTGCAGGAATGTGCGAGGAATATTACATATTTATTCTTTAAAATATAAATTAATTTTTGCAAACGATAAGTAATAATTATTGAATTTTCGAAATAAAATAAATGAAACTAGCCAAATTTGGCGTGTAAATGTTTAATATAGAATTAATGTTGGGTTTGGCGCGTTTATTCCTGTTAAACACAAATGTGTGGAAGCGGGTTAAGTGACAGATTCTGTTACAAACCTACTTGGTTTTTTTTTTCAAATTACATTTTGACTAACCAAAATTTAAATTCAAGTTATCCCACCTCTATGGTTATCCCTCAAAATATCTTTTTTTTAAAAGCAGTCAATAATATCTTCTACGAATATAATGTTCTGCAAACTCCAAACAAAAAACGGAGAAATTATTTATTTACATCCACAAAACAGATGGCGAAGAGAGAGTAAATCAAAAAGTTCCCAGAAGCGAACTGTAACAGCGAAACAAAAAAATAAATGCGAAAAGGCCTCATTGAGCAAATCTCTTTCAGAACTGCGCAGTAAAAGCCATGTGTTCTTCATAATTCTGTTCAGAGGGGAAAGAATCAAACATGGGGAGTGTTTGTATAACAGGAAGTAGCTATTTGAAGATGCAACAAATTGGAGTAACGTGTTGCTACTTGTTTCATTAATTAATGAATTAATGAATGACTTAAACGAAATAGCACGAATTTTTTCCTTAAATTGGAGTGCAAAATTCTCTAATTTTTACAAAAAAATTCTCTAATTTTTACAAAAAAATTCTCTAATTTTTACAAAAAAATTCTCTAATTTTTACAAGAAAATTCTCTAATTTTTTACAGATTATTAGGAAAAATAGTATGATAGTATAGGATAGTATACTGCCGTGGGCAGGTAAACTGCAGTAACTAGCCTGATGACTTGGAACATTGTTGCAAGAACTCAAATACTTTTTTCTATAAGAAAACATACTGAAAAAGACTAATTATTTCAGAGCAATAATGGTACAAGCACGGCAGTATATGCAATACATATTTTTTAGCTAAAAAGATTAAATAACATGTGCTCTGGTATAATGGGCATGTTTCAAGTCTTGAGTGGCAACATAAATAATGAATGAAAATAAATTCTTTCTCGCGCCTCGATTGGTTAGGGTTAGTTTCAATTATCGTCACACTAGAGCTACACGAGGGCTATTGGCAACGGGCGTTGTAGTTTAAAATCACGTAGTCTTGATTGGGGAATCAATATCAGGTGGGAACACAGCACCAATCGAAGAAAAGTCAGGAATGAACACTGGAAGGAATTACGTCCCCTGAAACAAGCCAATTGAAGAACTTCCAAACATAAACTAATGAAATCTTAACTTAAGAAAAAGGTGTCGAACAAATACCTAATAATAAATCATAGGAGAAATTGAAGTCAACGAAGACATTTTTCACGATTTGATCCAAAAGATTTTATTATTATTAATTGTAAACACGACCATTTTGGATTTTTTTAAAGTAAAATTTCGAGATTCACTAGTAATTAATTTTTACGAAATAAGGCGATAAGTTATTACATAAAAAGACAGATTTCCCATTTCCATTAAAACGTTTATCATTCATTAATTAAATGAAATACAACTTGACTAAAATCGATTAATTTTATTACATTTTAGTGAAATAAATTTAAACAGACATGCCTCGTTCAACCGAATCTTTCCAACTGCGCATTAGGCCATGTGGTTTTCGTAATTTTAGGCAAGAAAAAAAAATAAGAATAAACATGGGAAATCTTTCTTCAACAGGAAGTGGGAAGGAAAGATGCTACAAATTATCACTTGAGGTTTGAGAGAGCTTTCGCAATGTTTGGTTGGAGATACGAAATGAATTGTTTTAGATTTTAGTTTTGTTAGGGGTTTTGAGATAGAAATGTCCATGGTTTAAAAGATTTGTTTATACCTTTATGCCCCAAAAATAATTTATATAACATTATTTGCATATTTTAATGTTAACTGTGCAATTAATAATTATATGTTTATAATTATATTTTTATTTAACTGTGCAATTAATAATTACTACACCAAAATGTTATTAAAATATTTTTACTCGTTTTTAATAGATTCAACTTTGTTCAACTTGTTTTAAAAGTTGAAAGGGTTAAATTAAAAATTTGCTTTATTTTAAAATGTTAATAAAATAATTTAAATACCAGTTGACATGAACAAACAAGGTTGTATCTATTAAAAACGAGTAAAAATAATAATAAATTCAACTTAAAATATAAAATCAACGTTAAATATAAATTCAACTTTATTTTTACTCGTTTTTAATAGATTCAACTTTGTTCATGTCAACTGGTATTTAAATAATTTTATTAACATTTTACAATAAAGCAAATTTTTTATTTAACCCTTTCAACTTTTAAAACGGCCCAGGCGGCCGTACAACTAAGAATTCGATATATTCCTATCACATATTACGCGGAAACAAAAATCTTACGTAGCGAAAGTGTTAACAGAATTTTGATAAGTCTTTTCTTTCAATCCAAAGCTAGACATACCTAAAATATAATTTTTCCCTCATCTAAAGGAACTAGTTTAGTGCTAAAACATAAAAGAAAAATCACATCAGAGCGTCTTCAGACAGTTTCATAACGGACATCGGTGCCATATTCCGATTCTTATTCAACCCCAGTGTTTTGGCTCGTCAGAGAAGGTCACCTGACATGACCTTCTCTCTTGACCTTCAAAGACCTCAATACCTTGAGCTTGACTTCCCCTGTCAGCTGGGCAGGTTTGTTTACTTTTCGAAAACGATGCTACCTCAGGAATATACCCTTTACATACATAAGTTTGATTTGTATCAAAATTGCTCGTCCCATAGTAGTGTATAAGCTACGCACAAACCCTGCATCCTTCAAATGGTAAATTTATCTTATTTTGTTTCGAACATGTTCATAACATCAACATAGTAGAACAAGGGGTGATTGAATTAATTTAAATTCATCAAACAGGGAGCATGGAGGGCTTAGGTTTTACCTTATATAGCCGGACAAGGGGACATGGTCAGAAATTAAAAAAAATCGTGCTTCGGAAAAGAGGTAAGAAAACATTTTTACAATAGAGTTGTCAATGAGTGGAATGCTTTACCGGATTATGTTGTGTATTCGAAGAGAGTAGAAGAATTTAAGAAGAATCTCGATAGTTATTGGAAACTAGGAAAGAATTAGAAATATTATGGACCAACCTTGCTGGGTTCCCTGCCCTGTTGTTGGTCGACAATTTTTGTATTTGTATGTGTATGTGTTAGATACATTTGCCAAAGAGATTGGAACAGCTATGATAATGCACGGTCTCGATTTGGCGATTTCCGTTAGGTTGCCAAGCAACGAAAATACTCATATGTGGCAAACATTCCTCCTCATATTTCATACAACTCAACAGATATAGCAACCCTACGATGAATGTTCAAACTCGCCAAATAGAGACCGGCCATTATATCATAGCTGTACCAAGAGATTTCGTCGCTAAATATCCCATTTACAAATGTGTGGTTCGTAATGAACGATTTTTAGATCCGACTTGAAATAAAAAATAATTCTATAATTAAGTTTTAGAAGTTTTCGTTTAACCCCTTCCTTCAGCTTGGCCTGATTTGCGAAAATAGTACCAATAAAAGCCTTAAGTAGAGGCGTTAAGGACGACATAAACCCATACTGCGAAAACAAATTTAACAATTCTTAATTTTGGGGACAAAAGTATAGATTTTTTTAAATAAAAAATTCAAACTAATGTAGTAAATGTCCAAATAATGACGCCTAACACTTATTTAATAACCTTGTGGGGGAATGTGCGCGCTGGACCGCGGGTCTCCAAACCAAAGTGCATCAGTGTTAATCCAATGGAGAAAAAAATATTTTCTCTGCCCCATTTCTCCGGCTGTATTGAATATTTTTACAAACGGATTTTTTATGTGATAAATGTAGCTGACTTACAGGTCCCGACAATCCCACTTTTTTAAATCGGTTCGAACATTTTTTTTTTAAATTTTCAATAAATAATTTTACACAAAATATTCGAAGCAATTTTAAAAAGTGGGATAAGAGACCTGTAAGTCAGCTACATTTATAACAAAAAATAATCCGTTTGAAAAAATATTCAACACAGCCGGAAAAATGTGGCAGAGAAAAAAAATTTCTCCATTGGATTAACACTGATGTATTTTGCTTTGGAGACCCGCGGTCCAGCGCGCCCATTCCCCCTTAAAGCCCAATTATATAAAATAAAATATCCTCACCTAACATATGGCGACAACGATTCAAAAACAGACCGTTTGATGCGTTCTTTATTCGTTGGAAGATTGGATCACAGCCAACTTTGGCGGGAATTAATCTTTTTAAACTCGAACAAGATGGGCATTAAGTACGAAAAAGTTGTCGCTACAGCTGTTCCGGAAAAAGCCAGACACAGGGCGTCTGAATGCAGTGTCTAAGAATCTGGAAATCTTCGAATAATGCGCGATCTAAATTCCGTATTAGCGTCTAAATGACGGCATTAACAACCGGAAGCTAAAGTGAATAAGTGCATGCTGTAAGTGCAATTTAGGCGCAGACAAAATCTCAAAAAATGTACACGCACGATCGGGCATGTTGATGAAAAAAAAATGCATGCCCGAGCTAAAAAGTTACGTGCCTAACTGTCTTAGAGATGTTAAGTAACGAATAGTGATTTATAAAAAAATTGTTACGATTAAGAAATAAGATTTTAATTAATTTTAATTTTAAAAAATTTATCTAGAATATCTGCAGGTTTAAACAACATATATAAAATCATTGTGAGTTTTAAATCAATTTACTCGACATTAAAACTGTCTCCATTTTCACAGATATTCCAAAGTTTGCCAATTTTTAAATAAATATTTTCAGGTGTATAATCAAAAATTAAACAATAACGGTTTACAAAATCTCACTCAAATTTAAATTAACAAATATAGGTACTTGATGAAACTTCGACCAAATGATATTTTTTCCGACAAATTACGAAACCTTTGAGTTCTGAAAACTTCAAAAAACTTCGATATTATTCAAATCTTAAAAAATTTGTGAATTTCGAATAATTTCGATATTTTGTTTTTTCGTTAACAAAAATATTACACGAAAATCGAATATAATGTTTCAATTACTTTTAATAATTTTAGGAAAATTCAAGACCGATTGGGCATATTGTTGGTAAAATATACCACATGTCCTACAAATTTTTTTAATGCGCCGGGCATGTCAGGCAATAAATTTTCCTGACCCTGGTACATTTACACGCTTTTATATGTCTTTTTTAAAAAAGTGAAAATTTTAAGTAGAAAAACTCCTTCAAAATTTTACTTAAATAATGTATCTCTACTTTTGAAGTGTGTGCAATAATTTATGTAGTACATTGTTAATGAAGTGATACCAAATGGCATAGATTAAATTTTGGAAAACAATCAATAAATATATGAATTGAAAAACGTGATTTTAAAAAAAAAATTATGACTAGCATTCTAGAAGTGACTTAGAAAGTTTTAATGGGTAGTCAAAAATGAGTTTCAACTAAAAATTTGATATATAGCTTTAAAATACCTTTCTAATAGTTTTTTTTAATGTAGTAAGATAAATATATTTTTCAATAGTAGCTACTTTGCAAAGCATACACTGTTTCATATAAATAAAATTAATAGATAATAAAACTCAGATCTCATTGGACATACCTTTACAAACATTTTCTCAATCACAGTAAAATTGGTAATCCAACATACCTACAAAAGAAAGATTATATTAGAAATAAACAATTACAGTACTGGATTAAACCGATGTTGTTTTGCAGGCTTACATTTTTAGGGCTTAGAATCTAAAATTTCGTTAAATTTAGATGCCCCCTCATAAAATATTAAACAATATTTTTCGAAATAATCAATGCAAAACAGAGTTTAACTATACAATTGTTCGAATAATTTATATAAAAAATATATGGAAACTATTTTGCTGGGGTATTAGGAGGATAAAAAAAAATAATAAGATACTTAAAAATAATATGTAGCACGTGCTATTTTTTTAAACAGTTCTTGCCTATATAAATAACTAATTTTCAATAAAATATCAATTCAAAATTTGAGAAATAGTTTTAGATGAATATAAAGTAAAATTTAAATTTTTAACTAAACAAGATTTCAATGACTTTTTCTATTTCACAAAATGCGCAACGAGTAGCTACTACTTTTTTGTGAAAAATATAGTTGCATAAAGTTAAAATAGCATATGCAATTATAAATTGATGAATACATCATTAACTATAAATGAAGTAGTAATTGATATAATTGATTATACAATAACAATGCACCATCCATATCCATCAACCAAAACTTTTCTCAAACGCATATCGAAAAATCCCAAAAATCTTGCCAAACTACCTACTTAGCGACAAAAAATCCCATTATATAAAAAAAAAATCTAAAAATAATAATAAAAATTTCTCATTTTACTAGACATCGGATTTCGACATTTTCCCTCTTACGTATCAGAACCAGTGAAACAAGTTTCTCCCCCCAAACCACAAAGTTTTTTTCATTGTTGATTTCCGATTCTTTTTTTGCGGTTTATTTCCTCTATTTTCGTCACTTTGAATCATCCATGAAGATATGGTATAACCGTGCGCTCTAAAGTGTGCGAGATCGCACAGTTTTATGTATAGGTACCTATGGAAACAACACGTGTTTTTCGGAATCGTACTGTTGTAAAGAAAATAGCAATGAGTTTCTTGTAGATTACATAAAATTTATTATTAAGAAACCAATGGAAACTGTGGCCATTTTCTATAATTTTTTTGGGTAGAACTTAAGTCCAACTAGAGATGAGTTGAATAATCGTCGCACTAGAGCTACACGAGGGCTATTGGCGACGGGCGTCATATTTTAGAACCACAGTCAAGTGACGAGCCGGCACCTGAGTAGGCACCCAACGCAACCGTTAAAGGCGACATCGTACGCAGCGTTAGGACTTTGAAGGATATTTAAAGTGCACTCCCTCCACACGGGGTTATTATTCGTCGGACTGTTTGGCTGTACAGACCGTTTATTGGCAGTTATTTTGATAATGCCCGGATCCAAACCTGGGACCTTTCGCATGCAAGGAAGAGCCTTACCGACTGGGCTCCCTATCCCCAAGTCCAACTAAAGCTGTCATAACATGGGCAGGCTCATTTCGGACGTCTCGTAATTTCGAATCACGTTATGAAGTAAATCAATAACTTCTTGCCTCTTTTTGCTGTATCGCAGCATTTAGTTAAGTTTGAATTATCGTATAGAGCTACACACGAGGGCTATTGGCGACGGGCGTCATATTTTAGAACCATTATCGCAGCATTTAGTATGTGTCACAAAATTTAACCGAAAACCCTTATAGACGTACGAAAACAAATTATTTAATATATACAGAAAATATAATATGAACATAATATTTGTATTAGCATATTAACAGTAACATAGTGGTTCAATGAAATAGCTTATAATAGAGTCGATAGTGAGAATTAAATATTAAAAACTAATATGCTATACAGTTTAATATTAACCCAGATATTTTTTTAATTAATGAATGTTAACTTTTTTTAAGAGAAACACAAAATTAATCCAATTAATTATATATCCCATAAATCCAAAGCTTAAAATATCCACATTAAAGGTCTTAAAAAAACATCGAAAACATGTGTTAGAAATAAAACAAGAGCAACTGCTTCAAATTAGGTTCCAAAGTCAAAGCTGGGAAAACGACCAAATACATGCAGAAAATACGAAGAAAAAATATCATTTAATGCATGTAAAAATATTGTGGTTAACAGACGCAACTATTGAGAATCTAGGTTTTTTTTTTCTTTTTGCAATACCTTAACCTAATTTTTTTATTAATTTCCAAGAATTCAAATATTACACATAAATAAAATCAGAAACTTTTACTTTTTTGCCTCACTAAATGAAAATACATCGAAAATACACATTTCCGACAATAAAACAATATCAACTGTTACGGATTATTTTCAAGGTCACAGCTGGAAAAACAACCATCTTTTTCCTAAGCGGGAGAAACTCTGTAAATGTTGCTTTGCTTTTACTGCACCATTTCGGCAGAGAAGTCGATATATGGGATTTCAAGATAAATTACTGGATACGTAAAGCAATTAGAGAATTATTTATCAGTGATGCATAATTTTTGAAAACTTTTCCTAAAATAGATCATAATTTGAGTCATTTGGTGGTGCTTTAGTCGTTTTCTAAATTAAAAACGAACAAATACAACGCCAGAAAGTAAGAAAAAGTTTTGCATCGTTCAAAACAAATGAAATTAAGACGAACCAAAAATGAATATAAGACTGCTGAAACTGTTGCCACTTTTATGTTGCTTATATATGAATAGAAAATCATTCCACGAACCAAATTTTTCAATTGTTCCTAAGAATTTTTTTAAACAGTTCTTAAAAATCTGTTGTATTCGTATGTTAATTGTGTCTAACCCCTTAAACTGAAAAAAGTCATTTACAACAAGCATTTTTTTGCAATCTAAGAAAATTATTTAAAAATGTGTATGAACAATATATGTATTCATTTTTAATTTTTCATTTGTTTAAAGCTTGAAATTAAAAAAATTCTAGGAAAAGCCCATCATTTATTAAGGAAAAGCCATCAACCTCCCCCCGTCAGGAAGGGGTTAAATATACACAATATGAGTGAAGACATTATGTTACGGCTTGATACAAACTCAGTTCAAACATATGTTCTCCTAGAACAAAAAAAATCCGGAAACAAAAAACACAATTACATTTAATTACCCCTATTTTACGACTTCTTCAACAACCCAAACATAAAAAAGGAAACGCTAGTTGAGCCAAACGGTTTCAAGTACTTTTAAATTGATTTACTACAAGCATCTATGACTACGAGCGAGAACAAGTACTTCTACTGGCAAAAAAAAAGTTCTCGAAGCAGCTGGGAGAGGCGTCACAAGGTGGTGACGTCATGGAGGAATCGATGAGTTTGTGGATTGGGCATTGTGTTTGAAAAAGTTGTCAAACTTATAAGAAATTGAGGTCTTTGGAATCCAATTCCTGAATTGATTTAGTTTGGTTTAACTATTTAGCACCATAAAAAAGTACAAAGTATACAGAGGCCGATAAAATACAAGAGGGCGAGGCCTGTACTGGCAGTGGAAATCAATTTATCCATGGATAATTAAAACGAAAGACAATCCTCAAAAATTCAGAAAAATATCACAGATTATCAAATAAGTACTAAATACAACTATCTGAATAATTTTAATAACTAACGTCCTACTATAACGCTATGGGCATGTTTCACTTCTTGAGTAGCAACAGTTCCCGAAATGAAAATAATTTCTCTCTAAATTTTTCCACTCCGCGATTGGTGGTTAAGTGGTCGCGTGACACACAGGACCAATCGCGGAGGAGAAAAATTTAGAAATAAATAGAGAGAGATTATTATGTTACCATAGATATAACATAACTAAGGACGGTTTGCTTATTTTTAAAAATATTAAGGCCATGATAAATATTTATAACAATACAAAATTAAATTATTTTAATTAGTCCCATTGGGTTGCCAGTCAAATTTAGGGAAAAATAGTCGCTTTAGTTGCCTGGAATTTCCAAAATAGTTGCAAAAATAGTCGCCTTATTATCAAAATAGTAGCAAAAATAGTTGCATTAAATTTAAATACTATATGCAAAATCGAAACTTACGACTTATAATATTTTTTTTTTTTTAAATTCTCTTTGCAAAATTTATTATTTAACTTTTTCGGCATGAAATTCAACACATATTCAAGGAATTGAATTGGAAAATGTTCAAATGATTCACTTTTTAAGTTTTTGATTATGATAGTTGATAGATTTTAAGCAAGGTTGATGTTAAAATTTATATCAACCGGCCTTAATGAGTAAACAGCAGTGCTAGGAAGTTGATAAGAAAATTTAGGAGCAATATGTGTGACTTAGGGAAAATGTACATTATCTAGGGAAAAAATATTTTTTACTAAAAAAATTTTATTTTAAAATTAATCTGCAATATTTGGATGTGTACTGGTATCCCACTGGAAGATTTTATTTTTACGATCGCCTAAGTTTCGAGATTATAGAATCACCAGAGTTTTGCGATTATAGAAGCATCAGAGTTTCGATAACTAAGTTTCAAAAAATTTTAGGAATCACCATTTACAAATTTTACAATAACCAGAGTTTCTTAATTTTAAGATCGCTGCAGTTGTAAGATTTTAAAACTTAATTTTTTTTTCAAGTTCAAGCTGATTATATTGTCGACGAGATTGTTGAAAATCACGATGAAAAAAGTTGGTATTAACTCTGTTCTGATAACCTAGTCTCCGTAACTTTGACTACATTTATTTTGTTGTCTCAAAATTGAAGGATTAGGTCGCATTTTGCGACTGTACATTTCGAACCCTGCTAAACAGTAAACACCTAATGTGAATTTGATTTCCTTGACCAACTCAGAATGTTGTTTAACTTAAAAAAAGTACTGTTTGTTAAAATATTATGTCTTAATTCATCTTGGAATTACCGTAATAATTTAATAATTAAAAAAGTATTTTTGCATTTTCAGTTTGATATTTTTTACTTTCTCCATCAAACACAAAACATACAAGTTAACAAAAATATAAACAATTTCACTTTTTTATAAATATGAAAATATTATATCAGGTAGATATAATTTCTTTTCACTACTATGCACAGAATATAAACATCAATGTTGCATTTTAGCAATTGCCAAAAGTCAATAAAGTAATGTATTATTTAAAAAAATAAGGAGTATTATTTAAACACAACTCTGATAAAAAAAAATTCGCTATTGTAATTTGATTTACAATGGTTAATACTCAGTAAAGTAGTTACAGGTCAAATTAATCAAACGTTAAAAAACATTTGAATTTTAAGTGTTTTTGTTAATTAATTTTTTTTAATCAAAAGGGGACAAGAACTATCATAAAATTTTGAACAATCACTACATTGTGAGTTAAAGAGTAATGAAATAGCTTACTTGAAAGTTAATTTTATGACCTTTTTACTCCCTACAAATTTTTTTTAATGCTCTTGAACTTGTGAATGAAAAGCTTATTGTACAATGAATTATTACACAGTTTATTTGGAAAGCTAATTTAATTATGCTACATTAAATGTTTAATCAAATTATTTTAATTTGTTAAAAGAACATAATTTTAAGTTTTGCATGTATCTTGTCTATATGTACATAAAAGTTAGTGAAGTTTGCTTTTAAATATCTCTTACATAACTTTCAAATTCACATTTAATATTTTTTCAAATAACTAAAAAGTTATAATGATTTACACAAAACTTCTGAGATGTGCCAAGGTTCAACCAACAGATTAAAAATATAGATTCTTATTACCAGAAAACTACTTTATCCGCACGTAATCGCGCAAGTCTGACGATTCTACTATACCAAACCAGAGGTGATCCTTCTGTCCCAAAACTCCCGCGATCCAACTGTCCCGAAACTACCACGATCCAACTGTCCCGAAACTCACGCAATCCTACTGTCCCGAAACTCCCGCGATCCTACTGTCCCGAAACTCCCGCGATCCTACTGTCCCGAAACCCCCGCGATCCAACTGTCCCGAAACTACCACGATCCAACTGTCCCGAAACTCACGCAATCCTACTGTCCCGAAACCCCAGCGATCCTACTGTCCCGAAACCCCAGCGATCCTACTGTCCCGAAACCCCAGCGATCCTACTGTCCCGAAACCCCAGCGATCCTACTGTCCCGAAACCCCAGCGATCCTACTGTCCCGAAACCCCAGCGATCCTACTGTCCCGAAACTCCAGCGATCCTACTGTCCCGAAACTCAAGCAATCCTACTGTCCCGAAACTCAAGCAATCCTACTGTCCCGAAACTCAAGCAATCCTACTGTCCTGAAACTCCCGCGATCCAACTATCCCGAAATTCCGGCGATCCTATACAGTCCCGAAAATTGGTTAGGCTATATTCTATATTCCGGCGATTTTACGACCGAAGGATTTTGGCTATTCTGCGATTGCAAAATGTGGCCTTCCGACGATTTTGAGGGGGAAATACCAAAATAAAGGATATCAATGATCGCGCGGAAAAAATTTGAAATAGTCGCCCATCCTTGAAAAAAGTTGACAAAATGCTGAAAATAGTCGCTTTTGGCTTGATTTTGTCTAAAAAAGTAGCCAAAGTCGCCGGGGGTCGAAAATAGTAGCAAATAGTCTCCTTTTAGTCGCCACTGCCAACCCTGACGTAACATTTAGTAATTGTTGTTTCAATATTTGAGTTTTTCCAAGGTGGGAAAAACATAATTTTTCCCAGGACGGTAAATACCGGTTTTTACCATGGTATTTACCGGGGGTGGTAAAAACCATGCTAACCCTGAAAGCAACCCAATAAAATTTTTTAGTCAAAAACCCACAATGAATTGTTTTGTTCTCACTGTAATCACACAAAGATCCAATGAAAACTTAATAGGAAAACAAGAAAATTAACGTTGGGACCAGGAAAAAAGAACCCACGCGATTTTTTACGCATTTGAAAAGCACGTCACGTCGAGATGAAAAATGTCGTAACTTCTCGGTAACCGTCGATTTCCTCTTCCCAAATATCGTCTGAGTATTGAATTAATGCCACAGAAAATTTTAATTTTTGATCATTACGTCAGAAGAGTTAGGAGAAGTGATTGGATGTTGTGACATTGTTTGAAACACAGATTTGATTAAAAATTATTTTTTGGAAGAATTGAATCTTTTGAAGGAAAGATTTTGACATCATCAGTATATAATTATAAAATAAGCCTTTTACACAAGAGGGAAAAAATAAAACCTAATAATCGAAATGTTATTTAGGAATTTTTTTTTATCCGGAAATCTCAATTGAATTCCAGACATTTTCTAAAATAGATAGGATTTTAAAGATTTTCTAAGAGTACGAGTCTCGAAAATGACATGATTTTTTTTCATGCGTCTCAATTAAACTCCAGGAATTTTCCTGGGGTCTCAATTAGATACAATGAGTCTTAGTCTTCCGGGAGTCCGAGTCGTCTTAATTGGATTCCAGGAATTTTCCGAGTTTCAAATATATTTTAGGAATTGCTAAAGAGTATCAATTTCATGAACTTTTCAGAATTCTAAAGCGGGAACGGACGCAGGTTGCCAAACCGAAGTGTTCAGTGTTAGTCCAATGAAAAAAAATTCTAAGACACATTTCACCGATTGTATTGAATATTTTCACAAACGGTTTTTTATGTGATAAATGTAGCTGATTTGCAGGGTTCTACAATCCCGATTTGTCCAACTTGTACGATTTCTTAAATTTTCAATAGATAATTTTTCAGCAAAATATTCTCACCAAATTTAAAAAGTGGGATTATAAAACCCAATTACTTAAAATCTCCATTAAAACTGCAGTGCCGGATTTCGGCCTAGGCCTACAAGGCCCGGGCCTAGGGGCCCAGTCAGGAAGGGGGCCCTTAAAAAGATAAAATCGCCAAAAAAATTGAAAATCGCCAATTGTATCATACTGTTATTCTGATGTTTATTAAAGTCGATTAAAAATTATATGTTCTGTACAAGAGTATTTAATTTGCTAAATTTCCAAAATAGCTTCGAGATGGCGGGGGGCCCCAAATGTCAAGTGCCTAGGGGTCCTTGGTCTTTAAATCCGGCACTGATTACAAATTACAAGTATCCATTGTTTCCGGTATAGCAGCAAAAAGACTTTTTAAAAAATCCTTTTAAACATATATACGACTTAAAATAAGTTTCACAACAAGGGGGTCACACAATTGTTTCAAAACCAAAACATCTGTTTCCCATACTAAAAATTAAAATAAACCACACTTGGTACAACAGCAGCTGGTTAGTGGGCTATCATCATTTCACCCCTTTTTATTAATTACTAATTCATAACCTGCAGGTAGAGAGCTCGCAAAACGTTATTTATAGAAACCTGTTTTAGAAGACAAACTGTTCTTTTTTAGCGGTTAAGGACATAAACCAGACAGCCGAAATCCTGACAAGCCAGAACTCCCAACAGAACATAATCGCGACAGGGGAAAATCCCGATATAATTACTAAATTTTTGCATTTTTTGCTGTCGGGTTTCTGACTTGTCGGGGTTTCGTTCCAGACCCCTTTTTGAGAGAGTCGAGTTCAATTGAATTATCGTTGCACTAGAGCTACCAGAGGGCTATTGGCGACGCAGTCGTTATTTACTCTTAAAACAAACGAGCGGTTTTAACTCAGTCTGAGTTAATTTCCACTCCTTTCCGGTGCCGAAAATGCACTTCCCCTATAGGAGTGGATTTCACTCTTTTGGTTTAAGAGTGTAGAACCACAGTCAAGTGACAAGCATTTTAAAAAGCGACAATGCTGCGTCGGATTTTTGGAGCATATTTAAAGGGCATTCCCACTATAAGAGGCATTATTCGTCGGAATTTTTGGGCTGCACAGAAAGTTTAAAGGTCGGCAGTTAGTTTCGCAAAGCTCTGGCCCAACTCTGGAACCTTTCGTGTGCAAGGTCTTACCGACAGTCCTCTTTGAAGGGAGATATTGGTAATTTCATGTATGTTTTATGAATATATTTATGTGTATAAACCTATAATCTGGTATTTTATAAAATTAATAGAGTAAAAGATACTCGACGGCGCGTTCTCTACCGAATAGGTAAAGTAAAATGTACTGTTGAAAAAGGTGTTTATTATTCGTTAAACAGTAAATTAGGTATTTCTTATAAAGAAACTATACGCATAAATAACCAAAAAGGTTTTTTTTTAACTGGTGTGATTTTACCCTTTTATTTCATTACACGTATTTGTACATTTTTATGAAACTGCATATTCCACGCACAATAATAAGGTTGTGTAAAAAATCGTTTACTATAAACAGCCATTGTTGAAAAAAGAACTAAAATATGATAAGTTGACTGAATATGAACAGTTACAAAAATGAAACTAATAATTTTTAAAATCATAATTTTTGGTCATTAACTCCAACCAATGAAAGGGAAAATGGACAACGAGTTAATTCCTTAACACCATAGTTTTTTTTAAAGTGTCTTCATTTCTTTTCTTTAGGTGATACTTGTGTCCCTTGAGGGTTAATTTAGCGTGCTATTGTCAGTAAAGAGGTTACTGTTTCCACCCAGCAGATGGCTAAAATTTTATAATGAAGGGGTTTCTTAAACTTACACCTGCTTTGTGTTTGACCTGTTGGTTTTATTCGGCGGGAAAAGTGTGAATTTTGAAAAAAAAAATCGTTGTTCAAGTGGATGATAAGGAATTGGCATTTTTCAGGACTTTAGTGGCAACAGAAATGCTGAATGAAAAGGCTCTTTATCTAGCCGCGATTGGTGAATCAATGTCACGTGGGAACAGTGCACAAATCAGAGCACCGATCGAAGGAAATTAAGGAATGAAATCTGGGAGGAATTACGTCACATGAACCAAGTCAATTACAGTGTCCCAGGTCCCAATCCTAGATACACTGCAGGGGTTAATCTGGACAAGAGGAGGCAAAATTGGTTTAACTTAATTTGAGTCTTAATTGAATTAAAGTCGCACAATAGCTACAGGAGGACTATTGGCAACGGGTCTCGTGATTTAAAACCGAGGTCAAGTAACGAGGCCGACACATGAGCTGACACCCAACGCAACATTATAACGACATCGTAAGCGACTTTCGAACACGTCATGTTTAAAGTTCACCAGCCTCATATACACTACGCTATTTTTCTCTATGGCGTGGACAGAACTATAGCCGACTCAACTAACAACTCCAAAGAATATCTCTGTGACGTCAAACTATACGTCCGGTTAACCCGGGAGCAGGCGCGGTCTATTGACGACACATTTTGATGGTATTATTTTTTTAGGGGTATCTCTGCCGTAGAAAAATTTAGGATACAAGTTGGTCGAGTGACTTTCTAAATAATTCTAAACGTTTGGAAAACTTTGAAAAAAATAAGTAACATAAGAATATTAGTTCTAAAGAAATCCTTAGGGTATAAAATACCCATTGCGCCTTTTGCCGAGTTATGGTTATCAGCTGTTCCAAAAGGAAGGAACCTGTTCGGAGCCTGAAAAGTATAGTTGACCGTGCGCGAATAAGTTTTGTACATTTCCTTCGGAAAATCCGACAATCCTAACCGGACGGATAGCGTGACGTCATTAGTCTCAAAGTTGCGTAGTCCATGACAGAACCCCTAGTCCAATTTATAATTACATTAAGCTAAATTAATAGAGCCCCATATTGAAGACCAAAATCTCTCCATATCTTGGATTTTTACGAGGAACAACCAACATACCACCCCTGTCAAACAAAGAGAAAAACCCACCGAATCCCGACATTTTGCAATAAAATGCCCCATTTACGTTCAGGGAAAGTGACTATAGGCTCATAACCTCTGAGCATCATAAAAAAAAAGCGGAAAATTAACGCATTCCGCACATACAGAAGGAAGCTACGAACAGATAGATGGAACCAGAGTAGGTCAGCTGGGGGCGAGATAGGGGATGCAAACGATCATCAAGGGGGAATCGGGAAGAAATTATCGTTTGCGCTCGTATTATGTAAGGTGGCTTTTCGAAATTGATGTGGAGTTTTAATAGTGTTCTTTTATTGTGCAGCTTTAGCATTGTGGAACTGTAATACTAGCTCAGGTGTTGTCTGTCCATGATTTAACATAGAAATGGTTTGCTTTCAGTTCAGGTAATTCCTTCCAACTTTTATTCTTGTACTACCCTCGATCGGTTCCCGATTGGAGCTCTGCTCCCACGTGACATTGATTTACCAATAATTTAGTTTCATTCAGCATTTCTGTTACCACTCAAGAACATGCTTGTTGTACACTATAATGACAGCTCAGGTCTGTCAGGGTTGCCTCGTAACCTGTCCATGATTTAAATTAAAATATATGGTTTTAAAGTCTTTAGTCCTGAAGATGCATCTATGCATGTGTACCTCTGCATGGAAAAGGTTAGGGACTCGACGAACCTTGTAATAAGAAACCTGAAATAATTTAGTCTGTTTTAACAATAAATAAAAATTGTTCAGGACTAGACAACCGAGCCCAACAACAAGGTGATATTTTTAGATTATATTGGAATGCAAGAGCGCTTATGGATTGATGAGAAAATGTCTGCCCCCTCTTCACCTGTTACCTCGAACTCTTTGATGTTTTGTTTTATTTGTATTGTTGGTTGTTTCCCTTGTTAACTTTGTTGTTCATGTTTTTATTGTTCCTCACGTTCACTTTGTTGTCGACGATGAGATCTTTATATTTATTGGTGTAATTTCCCAAATAAAGCCATAAGTTACAACAACAACAAATAACATATTTCAACACATAGGGCCATTAAATTTATTCTTCGGAGAAAGATAGTCCCATTTCAAAAAGGTTTAAGGGGAAGCTAAAGACCCAGCATCCTTCTTTCACTCCCCATGCAAAGTCTATGGGACAGTTCTTGGAACACACTGCCTTTGTTTTTAAGTTTATTAACTAGCAATTTTTTGCATTAGGAAGTCAAGGAAGTTTTCTGAGGATGCTTGAGCTCACTTTTTCATTTTATTTAGCCAGATTTTTTAAAATTTGATATTAAAAAAAATCCTGCTATTTTTTTTCCAACAAATTAAGACTTTTTACTGAAAAATAAGTGCTACAACATTAAATTCAAACTTTTTTTATAATTTGCTGCAAATTCCATCGTAAAACTCTAAAAGATAAGTTTAATTTTATGTTGTGGCACTTATTTTTCAGTAAAAAGTCTTAATTTGTTGGAAAAATAGCAGGATTTTTTTTAATATCAAATTTTAAAAAATCTGACTAAATAAAATGAAAAAGTGAGCTCGAGGATCCTCAGAAAACTTCCTGGACTTCCTAATGCAAAAAATTGCTAGTTAATAAACTTAAAAACAAAGGCAGTGTGTTCCAAGAACTGTCCCATAGACTTAGCATGGGGAGTGAAAGGAGGATGCTGGGTCTTTAGCTTCCCCTTAACAACCTTAGTACTTGAAGTCCAACCTCTAATTGCAACTAAGTCACAATTCAATCATAGAAAAAAGGATATAGAGGTAAGACAACTTCTGCTGAAAACCATCTGCCTCTAAAGAGTCCGTTTTAAAGTTCCTTAATTTTAGTGACTACGCCCTCCCCTGCTGTTCTACGCCATACAGATGTTGGATTTTTAGAACGAATTGCGAAATTTCACAACCCCCTCCTTGTGAACTCGTTTTTGTCTTCCTGGTGAATCGAAAAAATATGGCTTGTGACATTACGTTTCCGGTAAGAAAGAAATTGGTTAAAGTTCTGTTAAGACTAAAGAAGCTTGTTCTAATGGACTGTATATTATAGATTGCCGACTCAATTCTCCAGAAAGAAGTTTAATTCTCCACAACACAAAGAAACTTGTAATGTACCATCTAAAAGCTAGAAAACACTTGCGCACTTCACAAAACAAAACTTCATCTCCCACTTGTTAGTGAAAAGTTACAGTAAACAGTCAAAGCAGTCAGTTAACGGTCATGGTTAAACTGTTTCGAAAAAGGACGCTATAATTCGGCAGTCTAAGAAATTAAACTGGACTAAGTAGCTGACGTAGCCAAACCCTACATAGTATATCACTTAAAATCGTCATGTTACAAAAAACAATTAGAGAATTTACATGAATTTATTGTTAACAAAGTAATAATCTTTAAAACCATTCATTTTGATTTTAAAGTTAAAGGCACTAATAGTAAAAGGCAGGAAAAAATAACTAATTTTTTTTATAAAACAAAGCAATGTATAGCCGAAAATGACAGTTCAGGAAATCACCTTCTATAAACGTATACAGAACAAAAGTTCGAAAATGAAGGGGGAAAAAATAGAATCAAACAAAAAAGATGAAGGAATTATTCTGCATTTTTATAATGTGTAACATGTTCAAGAACAAAAATAAAAAAATAATAAAAAGCCATTGCTACAAAGGAATATGTTAATTGTCCCACAAAGCAAAAAGACTCGTAGCATGGGCAAATGTAAAATTCTCTAGAATTTAGAAACCATATCTAACACATTTGAGAAAAATTATGTTTTTCAAACTAATCAATCGTGCAACCGTTTAAAAACAAAAATACAAAACGAATGTACAACCATTAAATTTTCTACGACCTTAAAAAGACTGCATTTCAAATGACCCTGATATTGTTACAGATGACATCAACGCGAAACATTTAATTTACTACGTCATACATTTGTGGGAAATTTCTCGTAAATGACATCACAAGCATACTTATAAAGTTTCATCAATTAACCAGCGAACAAAAAGTTAAATTTTATATTTTGCAATGAAAGTCATCAATTGCAATACCTTATATTACAATGTAAATTTTTTCTGTTATCGAGAAAAATTATACGAGTGAACACTAATAAAACAATAATAAGTTACATATATTAATAATAAAAATTTCCATTGTTGAAAGAATTTTTGTAGGCAACTTTACTGTAAAACTCGCTGTGTCAAATAAAGAATGCAGGAAAAAGAAACATACTGAAATGTACTTTACAAAGCTGTTATCTGTTAACTACTCGATTCTTTGCAAAGGCACTACACTCTTAAAACAAAAGAGTGAAATTCACTCCTATAGGAGAAGTGCATTTTCGGCACCGGAAATGAGTGGAAATTAACTCAGACTGAGTTAAACCGCTCGTTTTAAGAGTGTAGGACGCAGATTGTTTTCTTTTATTTCTTTTACCCACTCCGAAAAAGAGTGACATTCACTCCTATAGGAGAAGTGCATTTTCGGCACCGGAAAGGAGTGGAAATTAACTCAGACTGAGTTAAAACTGCTCGTTTGTTTTAAGAGTGTACACTGTTAAAAAATTTGTGCTTGGTTTCACCATGATATTGGTTCCTAGTAGCTGCAACGGCTGTGTGGTGAAACGTTAAACCATATTTTAGGTATTCGGTTGAACCATTTCTCAGGTTTTTGTTTCCAAATCCAGAAAAATGGTTCAACTAAACACCGAAAAAAAGGTGAAACATTTCACCACACAGCCGTTGCAGCTACTAGGAACCAATATCATGGTGAAACCAAGCACAAAATTTTTAACAGTGTAGACAATTTTTAAAAAATTATAATGATATTATATATATTTGTTTAAGCTTCCTTGACAAAAAAAAATTCTCATAAATAATCAATCACATAATTTTTATTTATATTTATTTATGGATACCCTATAATTATCTCTAAACTGAATAAATGAAAAAGATCTTAGGAAGCTATCATTTAAACTCTTGCCATTTGATACCATTCGAGTATTAAAACGGGGTGGCTTCGATAAAATCTACCATATCAATCACAAAATAATTAGTATATTCGAACCATTGTACATGTCAATGGCAGCAGTTCCGGGAGAATCTTATTATAAGACATAACTGTCTCAATTCATCATCATTTGTCTCACTGTAGCTGTTGTTTTCAAAAGGGCTAAAAACAAAAAAAAAGGCTAAAAAAATTAACTTGTGCAATAGCAATAAAGTCTTATGTAAAATAATCAAATCATCACAATTACCCATCATTAAAAACTTTGATAATTATATAAATGTACCTTCTACTATATTATAATCACTAAGACCCCACAGGTTCCCCCGAAAGCCCTACTACTCTTAAGTCCCAGCCTATTCTTAGAAAAATATAAATATTAAAGGCAAACAAAAAAGACAATATCAGTAAAATCCGATTTTTTTAAAAAATTTGAAACAAATGGTCGTCCTTCCATCGAACCATTATTTGGCAGAATCAAACTGCAAAGCAGATAAGTAGGTATGTAACAGAAACTATCACCTAGAACTGCCCCCTCCCCCCTTCCCCATTCCATATCGAAGGAAATTAAACAAAAAAAAGCACAGCCAGTATACTATAAAAAAACCACTCAATTAATAAACAGCACTCTATCAAGAAGCTTCCTGATAGCCCTACCCTTTAGATCCAGCCTACAACCCCCCTGTTTTACATATCTACACCTAATTACAATAAAAGAACGCTTATATAACAGTACCCTTCTATAAGTCATATGCAGTACAATCCGAGAAATTTCAAATATAGGACATAATGGTTTTTTACAACACACGAGTCACTGTTTAACCCTTTTACTACTAAAACGGCTCTGGCGGCCGTAGAACTAGGAATGCGATAATGATATTCCTATCAGATATTACGCGGAAATAAAAATCCTGCGTAACGAAAGTGATAAAGAGGAGAATTAAAATAGCAAATTTTAAAAGAAAAATCATAGTTGATTCACTATAAAACACCATTAAACTAAATAAAAATATACATATGACATTTATAACTTAACCCTCTCTCTCCTTAATCTCTTACATTTTAACCCCACATTAAACTTAATAACTTAAATTACCTTTTTCATATATCCTTAATATCACTTAGTACTTTAACATCCCAACCACACCCTGTCGGCGACAAACAGTCGCCTAGATCAATCGTTCCCACAGAAACTGTTTAGTCATCACAGTTTAAAGTTGAGCTTTTCAAACTTTCTCATGACTCTGATTGTTCAGTGGAGGAGGGCTCGAGATTTTTCGCCATTTTTGTGGGCATTCGGTCACACGCTCTCGTCGACTGCAGACGACAAATCAACCTTCTCCTGATGACTAGTTGTTAAATAAAAGATCTTTAAATACTCCGAAGTTTCCCTGTCGACTTATTTTACATATATCTAGAAGCACAACCAACCTGTCCTACATTTCTACACCTATTTACAATAAAAGGTCGCCTATATAACAGTATCCTTCCACCACAAGTCAATCTCTGAAATTTCATATACAGGACATAACGTATTTTACTGTACACGAGTCACTGTATAACGATCGAATTAAAACAAATCTTCAAAGAAATCAAAGTCGGTTTACTATAAAAAACAAACATTCGATTAAATACACAACAGCAACACTTTACCAAAAAGCAAAGCCCCCCATGCCCTTAATTTCTACACCCATTTACAATAAAGGGTCACTTATATAACAGTACCCTACCCTTCCACTATAAGTCAAAGACAGTACAATCAGAGAAATTTCAAATATGGACAGTAAGACCGGTACGTCCTATGAGTCACTGTATAACGAATGTAAAAAAAATAACAAATCTTAGAAGAAATCATAGTAGGATAGTAGGTTCACTATAAAACACCATTCAATTAAGTAAAAAAAATTATTAAATTTTTTTAGAGAAACAAAACCCCTTGTCCTACATTTCTACACCTATTAACAATAAAGGGTCGCTTATATAACAGTACCCTTCCACTACAAGTCAATCTGAGAAATTTTAGATATATAGGACATAACGGTCTCTTAGCCCATGACACACTGTATAAAATATAGGAATTAAAACAGCAAACCTTAAAAGAAATTATAGTCGATTCCCTATAAACCATTCAATTAAATAAACAACACTCTACCAAGTCCCATGCCCTACATTTCAGACAATGCAATGACCAAACCATACAATTTAGCCCCCCACTGTTTCCCAATAGCCCCACCCTTTGAGACCAAAGTCTATTCCTAGAAAAAAGAAAAATATTGAAAGCAAACAAGAATCAACTGAAACTAATTTTAGATGTCGAAAATGTGTAGGAGGCCATAGAGCAAACATAAAGCAAACATTTAACGCTTTTTTCGTATCCTCTTTTAATTCAATAAAACACTTATGCCCTCTATTTTCGAGTATTGGGCAATATAAAGTGTGAATTGACCAACCCTTTAAAGGAATTTTTGTTGGTATAGGTGATGAAGAAAAAAGGTTCGAACCGCCTTGGGCTTCATTTTTTAACCTTCTGAAAAGAACAATTGTGGAAGCTAAGCAGTAAGTAAGGTTAGGTTTCAATAATCGTCGCACTAGAGCTACCAGTTAATATTGGAAAATAATAACTTACAGTACTATTTTTTAAAGGATATTCTGAAAGCAATGCTTTAAAATAGCTTAAATTTCAAAATTATTTATCTTTAGGCTACAATTAAATGGTTAACTATGGCCAAACTTTACTCTTTATATTTAATTAATGGCAAAAGTGCCTTGACTTTTCAAATTTAAAAAAAAAAAGATTCGTAAAAGCGTGGTATAAGTGATTTATACTTATATTAGTATAATCAAAAAAGATTTTGTTGTGGTTGGATTTACATCACACTGGAATTACAAATGGCGCCGCCCTAACTTTGAATCAAGTGAATAATTTGAGTTGAATTATCGTCACACTAGAGCTACACGCTGAGTAATTAGAAGGGAAAAGCTAAGGAAACCATGTCCGAATTTTAAGAGTTAATTGTATTGCAATTTTTAGTTAGAAGTTAAAATACAAAGTAAAATACTACACGTAATATTTTAAAGTTAATTTAAATATTGCATGTTTGCATTTTGATTTTTTGGTTAGAAATTATAATGCAAAGTAAAATACATTTATGCGACAGAAAAATCGTATTATTAACTTTGAAATGCAGGTTAAATACTATCAATAGATACAAAAAAAATACCAAGGGAACATCTAATAGGAACAACCCCGTGATCAACAACGAAGGGAATATCCCCAACATTTCGAAACCCTGCCTAAAAACTACAGTTCACTGACCGCACCACGAAAAGCTACACCCTAATATACTTAGCGCATCCATTTTTTTTTTCCTTTGGGCAAGTTAGAATAGCCCGAAGGGAAGTTTTTTTTCTATTCATTCCGCTTTCTTTTCACTTTGGGCCCCTTGAAGAGGGCCCCCTTATCTAAAAGGGAATTAAAAGTATCTCTGGCAGCGTGGAGGACACTCTAGAAAGTGTGTCACGTATGGGCGAGGAGAGAGAGAGTACATGTGAGTGGAGGCTTTTTGGACTGATTTTTATTTATTAGGCTAGAGAACAAAGGCTAAAGTACGTGGAAATAGGTGATGTTTAAATGCAGGAAAGCGAATCGATTGTGCTGTACTTTGTGGTTTAGTGATATTAAAACAAGTGGGTTTAGATGCGTCATCATCACTTTTAAATACAGTGACCATATGTCCACCATTTAAAGGAACTTTCCTGATTTTAAATTGTATTTCCCGAATTAAACTTCAACTGCTGCTTGTGCGTTGGTATGATGACTTGGGAGCAATATACCATACCGACTGGCGACTGGTAATACTAGTAGCATGTAGTATTGGTGCATCAAGGTTTTGGATTAAACTCCGCGAACGACCCGTACCCTTCATTGGTGACCCGGACATGGCGCCATCTAAGAGCGCACATCTGAAAGCCTTTACGCAACTACAACAGAGCCCCTAAAATTCAGAGCCGGCATCAAAAGTCCAGAGATACAAAGCAAGCAACCAAGTCCTGAGACTCACATCAAGCAGCAGCATCAAAACCCACTGCTGACCCGGCGGCGCAACGGTTAGAGAGCTAGCCTTTGGAGCCTCTGGGTTCGGGTTCGAATCCCGGTAAGGCATGTATGTTTGTGTTTGTCGAGTATATGCGGAGTACGTGCTCGTTAAATCTGTTGGGTCCGAAAGTCCTCCAAGTTCCCATACCAAATCAATACCTCTGGGGGTGACAAGCCAATTCTGAGGATCCTCTAGTTGGCCTCTGTCTCTAAAAATTAGATGGATCCACTTATGTGTGTGTGTGTGTTGTGTGTCTGTCTTACTTGACGAAGGTTTATAAGCGGGTCTCTGACCTAGCACACAAACCTGAATATATATGTCTACCAACCAACCAAACCCACATTAATCGTTTCTCCAACCGACTCTCTAATGGCCCTCGTGTAGCACTAGTGCGACGATAATTCAAACTAAACTAAACCAACCGACTCACTGGAATGATGAAATACTGTGCCGGTCTCGGTCAGCACAAAACCCAATACTAGCCCTCGCGATCGAATTATTACTCGTCGCAAACGATTCAGAAGTGGTCTAGCAAGCATGCAAGAGTTTCTGGGATCAAAATAAGGCTGATCCTCTAGAACTTTCACATACCTTTTTTACTTTTGCTGTAGGTATTACCTACAGCAAAAGTTAGCTTCCAGGGCTCGTGAAGCATGAGGCTATGTTATAGTCTGGCTGTCACAACTTGGCATCCAAAATATTTTGATTGTGAAACTTTGTAAAAAAGGTAGAGAGCCTAGCTAACGGAGTAAGGGTTGCCAATCCCATGATGTTTGGCGAGCCTAGGAGATTGTTGAGTTAGTTTGGTTGGAAATAATGCGTCACACTAAAACTACACATACGTTATTAGTGAAAGGGTGATTATAGTTAATTGCTGATGGTTGTCATCAACTGCACTTGTATTTCTTTCTGTTTTGACTTGATCGTCAATAGATTTGCATCTGTAGCATGCATTATTTAACACATTCAGTATTACCGCGGGAAACGTTATAAGTTAAAATATAGCTCTGCAATAATAGTGAACCCATGCAAGTTCGAACTGCCCGTCAATTGATAAACTGTTTCTAAACCTTAAAGAAAAATGCACCTGCAAGGAAAGCAATGAATCGCCAAATATCGTAACTCTGGCTTAACACGTTCACGCCGGGGCCGATTTTAATTTGTTTTTCTGTGAGGCGGCGGCGCTCAAATTAATGCGGCGCTTCTTCTGGCGGCGCGCGATTTTTGCCTGCATACGCGCTTTATGTTTGAAGTACAAGTAGTGATATCGAAAGATCGGAATATATCGCAGTAGTATAATATCGAAATTTATGCCCGGAGAAATAAAACGATCATTGAGAAATCACATTATCATGATGTAGTAATGGTTATTACTGCATTAATAGCACAATTTAGTGCGTACCACCGGTGGTACGCGCCGCCAGATGAGACATACTAGTGCGGGCCTCCGGTGGCCCACGCCGGCGTGAACGTGTTAAACCACAATCTTCCTTACCCCTTTTCGTTTTACGAGTGATAGTTTGGACTCGTCTAAAATACACGTCATAGATGCCAAGAAGTGGTGGGAGGACTATACCTATCAGCATGTTTTCAGTTCCAATTCGTTCAAAATTAGTCCATCATAGTTTGATGTTCAACAAATACTAATTCGAGTTCTAACGGGACACATGGGATATTGGGATGCCGCGGTCAAGGGACGCAATCGAAACGTGAGTAGCAGGACATTTGACCACGAAGGATTAAATGTAAAACCAGCCCCCATTGACGACATATTTTTCTTTGAATGGTCGAAACAACGTCGCACTTGATCTACACGAGGAATATTTTTCGTTGGATTTTAGGCTGCACAATCAGTTTATAGAATGACAGTAACCAAATTCGAACACAGACCGCTTGTAAATTCTCGATATAGAGCCCAACAAACGCTTTGCCAACTAGGACCCATGGCGCCCCAAAATCATCAGAGAGGCCCGGATCCAAATAAAGTCTACACAACCAATTCCTCAGAACCCAATTACGTCACCGAAAAAGACCCATCCCAAAATCATGATCACCGCTCACCTTTCCCCGCAACCTCAACAAAAATAAAACCACAAAAAAAATCAAACGATAAAGTAGAAAAATCGTCATGGACCAGCGAAAAGATCTCGTCTGCTGGATACGTTATGACCGCGGGGGGTGGGAAAAAATCACTCTCTCTCTCTGGATGCCCCTCACTGGTTGGGTAGGTTTAGGAAATGTACCGCTACCTGCCTTGTTGCATGAAAGTACGGATATTGTGAGGTGCCATGTTGTTGGCTGAAGTAACGGGCAGACCAAAGTAGTCAAACGAGACGTTAGCGGTAAAGAAACCTCTCTCCATGGAGCTTCCCAGAGAAAATTAACGTTTTGGTTAGGTTAGGTTTGAATTATCGTCGCACTAGAGCTACACGAGGGCTATTGGCGACGGGCGTCGTATTTTAGAACCACAGTCAAGTGACGAGCCGCCACCTGAATAGGCACCCAACGCAACCGTTAAGGGCGACATCGTACGCAGCGTTAGGACTTTGAAGGATATTTAACGTGCACTCCCTTACACGGGGTATTATTTGTCGGACATTTTTGGCTGCACGGGCCGTTTATAGGTCCGCAGTAATTTTGGCGATGCCCGGACCCCAAAATTAACGTTTTGGTGGGCTGGAGTAAAGAAAGTAATGATGTGAATATTTTTTGGCCTCTTAAAAGTGTTTGGTGAAAACAATAAGTAAAATTTGGTACATGATGTTGTTGGTTAAACTGTTGGTTTGATCAGGATGAAAAAATAATTTTATTAGATTCGTGATGACGTTACGAAAATTTAAAACGAATAAGATATCTTTGCAAAATATGCATCGCTAGTTGTGACCACCTTTCCTAGTAAGAAATAAACACAAAATATGATGATCTTACTATGATTAAAAGCAAAAAATTCGTTACTAAGTAAGAAATATAGTCTGGTAAGGAATTATAAGAATTTTAAAAAAAGGTTTTAAAACATCTTTCAAAAGGGCCATCAAAGCACCACATATTAATATAGCGAAATATAATGAAAAAGCGTATTGCGATTTATCAACAACAAGGGCGAAAAGTGGACAAAGGGGAGCTTTAGGTTTATTTTCTGACTAACCAATTTCCGTAAGGAAATAATTGAAGCTGCGCCATTAGACCAAGAACAAATCGGCAAGAAATTAACAGGGCAAAATTAAAAACTAGCAGTTCAGCACACACGACTTTCAATTAGCACTTACTAAATCAACACACATATTTAAAGGGAGTAATTATATAAGAGTAACTTCAATTACTTTAACACCTAAAATGTTCTATGTCAGCAACCCTTTGCGCACATGCGATATTTTCGAACTTATTATGACGCCCGAAAAATACTAGGAACTCCTGTACTTAATTGGAAGCTCGTAGCTCTTTTAGTTCGAGCTGTAGAGTGGTTTGAGACCGACAGACAGTCCAACAGACGGACCAACATTCGAAAACCACTTTTTTGGAATCAGCACCCTCCGAAACGTGTAGAAAACACAAAACCTTCCTTTCGCACTTTCGACCCCCATCGCAATACTTTCATTACCTTGTATTTCATATTAGGTAATTGAAAGGGAAAAGACAAATAGTGTGTTTAAATAATTATAAAACTTATAAACGGAGCCATTATATCAGATATATTCAACATTTCTGCCATGGGCGCATGCCCCAAAAACGTGAAGGTCGATCCAAACACAGCCAGCAGACGAGTAGTAACGGTTCCTGATTTTATTTCCGACCCCGAAAGTCTTAATTAGTTTTATTTAATCGATGTAAGAATATAAAAACGGCTTTCAAACAGGACTTCAACCCACACACAAAGCACAAAATCGTTACATAGCGAAGTATAATGAAAAAGTGTACCCTATTTATCAACTACAAGGGTGAAAAGTGGACAAAGAGAAGTTTTAAAAGTGAGAAAAATATTTAAAGCTGGGTCATCAGACTGAGAACTGAACGGCAAAAAATTAACTGAACTAAATTAAAAAGTGTTTAAATAATTATAAAACTTATAAACAGAGCCGTAATATTAAATATATTCTCAAAACTGCGAACTGGGACTCTAGTGCGACGTTATTTAAACCAACCTGCCAATTCTCCCGATTTAACTTGGTAAAAACAAAATCCGTATTCTAGACGCCCAAAAAAAGTTTATATTTCCCCTTTCGAAAATCCGTTAATTGGAATATAATTCAGAAAATATTTAAAATTTCGGTATTACCGGGCTAAATCCAGAGAGTTGGCAGATCGGTAATTATAAAACATATAAACGAAGCCAATATATATCAAACATTCTACATTTCTACCAAGGGCGCAAGCCCCAAAACATGAAGGTCGACCCAAACACAGCCAGCAGACGAGTAGTAACGGTTCCTGGTTTTATTTCCGACCCTAGTCAAGGACTTAGGGGGGGACAGATGATCATTCGCCCTCTATTAGCATCTTTCTTCTGTTCCCTATTCCAAATGGTTCCTGGTTTGTGTTATATCCATCGGAGTCCGGTTTGGTTCGAAATTTACGATCGTAGTCGCAAAATATGACCAAATCTTTCAATTTTGCGACAACAAAATAAATTTAGTCGCGGCTAGTTATTAAAAATCGTCAATACTAGGGTTTTTTTTTATCGTGGTTTCGAACATTCGCGGCAAAAATAATCTTGAAATTACAGATATTCCCCGATCCTAAATTTGTAAAACTTTACATGTGATTGTAAAATCTAAAAAATTCGGCAATCCTAGAATCACCCAACTCTGGCAATCTATAAATTGTGAAACTTCGTCGAACTCCATAAAATCTCCAAATTGCGGCTGTAGTAAAATCCCAAAATTGCGGCGATTCCAAAATTTAGAAATTACGACGATCTAAAAACTTAAAAAACTGAGACGACCATAATTTCCAAAAACTTAGACTATCATAAATTACAATTTCTTAAATTTTAGAATTTTAGTTATTTAAAATTATGAATTGCGGCCAGTTTGGAGAATTTGTTTAACGGTTTTTTTAAATATATTCTTTTAAAAATGCTCCTAGGTCATGTGCATTTGCTCCTAGTTTTTTAAGTTAGTAGAACAGATTGGTCCTAAATTTCTTTATCCAATTTCGAACACTGATTCGAAACTAGGACTACACGATCTCACAGTCCAACGATATATTAAGCATTTCGAAACACTACAATTATCCGAATTTCTGATTATCCGAATTTCTGATTATCCGAATGTGGTTAGGTTCCAACTGCTTCAGATAATGGGAGTTTTACTGTACCACCAAAGTTATTAGAAGGTACAAAAAATATAGCCTGATAATGCCACATTACATTAGTAGGCAAAGTTTGAGGTATTTAGTTATATAATAACGTCTCATTAGAGCTATGCATGAGAGAACTATGCAATTTCGATAAGCGATAAAAGCGAGGCAAACATCTAAGCGAATGGTAGCAACCTCTTCTAAACTTTTTTTTTTAAATTTTCAACTAAATATAATGAATAATTTTAAGAAAAATTGTATTATTACTTTTCAAAAACATATAGAAACCCTGCATACTATTCCTGGATATTTCTCCAGAAAGGCCCCGAATCATTCGCTGTAGTCTCGGACATATATATTACAAATATTCCAGAAAAGGCAGATTATGAATCTAGCAGAAACTTATTTCAAGTTAAGAGTACTAAAATTATACTAATTAACTACTTACAAAAAATCTTATTTTATTACAATAATCTTACTTTTCAAAGAACATGTTACAATAAGAACACATTGTTTTGGCTATGAAAAAAATGATGAACCGGTTCAGCTCATCGCCTAAGGACCAATTGAGATATGAAAATTATAAATTTTTAGTTAGTTATTCTTTCTAAACCTTAATACGAAAGAGACCAATATTCAATTCTTTTAACACTATACATCAGCCCTTTTAGATTTCTTTATGAATGAAAAAATCAAGATCAAACAAGTTAAGTTGTAAGACTTGTATGAAAATTAGATGCGCATTGTCGCTTTTTCTAAACCTATTAGGATATTAAATAGATGTATTTAATTAAAGGTATTGATGTATAAAAAAATTACTGGATGCAGTTTTAATTGCAAAAGTGTTTCGCTAATGTATTATACTAAAAAGGATGTTTTGGTAATTAAATATTAAAAGTAATCTTAAATAAAATTCAAAGAAAAATAATATACTGGTATTCTAACAGTTGGTTTGATATTTTACCTGTCATAATTAAATATTGTAATTGGTGATTAATTACAATTTAATTTACACAAAACCTTTTTGATTTAATGTAATAAAAAAAATTCTACCAAATTATTGAAATTAGGTAGTGATAAGTCCTAAAATTTTCAAGGAGAGTAGGAGACCCAATTTAAAATTTTATAATTATAACAGGACATAATTTTCTGCTATAATAGAAAACATGAATAATAAAAGTAAAAATTATGAATAAGTCAAAAAATAGTTCAAATTTTAAAACAAACACATTTAAAGAATTTATATTTTTAGTTTGGAATTTACACACACTGGATTAAAAAAAAATTCTTATATAAAACACTTATCTGCAATTTACGTTAAAAATATTTTATCATTAACAACAAGCACTATTAGCTGGTTTACCTTAATGAAGGGTAAATATAAATAAAATATATGAAATAACAGGTTGAAAGCGTGTTAGAAAGTGTTGCTTTGCAACATCTATGATTAATTTTTTTTAAATAAACTATTAACAAAGAATAAGCATTTTTAACTGCTGTTGCTCGAATTTGGCGTTTAGTACAATTTTTGGCTATCTAGGTTTTAACCCTTTGTAAGCAAATTGGCCAAAGTGTAAACTTGTTTTCTCTGCATGATATTTAAATTAAAATGTTTAACTAAGAATTTAATTTGTTACAATTATATTTCTGTAGTAGATAGCTATAAATGGCTCCTCCATGCTTTAAATTTTAAAATTAAATAATATTAAATTTTTTATTTTTTAAAAATTATTACATTGCTGGAAAACCTGACAGTAAGGTAATGGATAGATACGTCTGTATCCCTTTCCTTTAGAATGTTAATATGAGTATAGAGCTCTAGAATTATGAAGGGCAACAATATAGGAATTTTTTTTAGCTATTACCCCCCCCATAAATTTTTATTACTAACTGACTAAAGCAACTGGCCATGGAGGGCCAAAGCCTGTTGTGTCCGTTTCAGCCTTTAACCCTGAAGGCAATGAGGTAATTTACAGATTCTCATGTTATGCACGCACGGGACTACATGTGTTAAAATCATGGTAACAGGTATTGCACAATTGAAAATTATTTTTTATTTAACTATAAATCATAGTTTTTAAATTTTAAAACTTGAAGGAATTGCAAGTAGGTATGCATTTCATATTATGAATTTTTTTTAAGTTAAAGGTATTTTTTTAAAACTACATTTAAGTATTTTTTGTTTTTTAGAAAATTATTATTGAGAAACAAACTTTCATTCATTTCTTAAAGGGATCCTATCCTCAGAGGTTTGATAATGTATCACTAGAACTTTTTTTTTAACTGCTGTAAAAAGTCGTGAAGCCAACACCTAGGCTGGCACCCAATGCAACTTTACAAGAATATTTTAGGTAATATAGGGTATTAAACCTCAATAGATTCAACAGGCGCCAGCCCCACTGAACAGTTTTATATAAGATTCTCACTCATAAATTTCAGTAAAATTAGAGGGTAGGAAATTATGGGATTTTTAGGGCCACGTGAATATTTTACTTAGAGCTATACTAAGGGGATCGTTCAAAGAACGAAGTTGGCAAAAACCCCAAATCATGTCTGATTGTCTTTCAAATCTACTTTAGGGGCTGTATCATAAAATCCAGTTTTAGTAGGACAGTAGAGATTTACTGTACGGTCCCCCTTAGCGAACTTTCCAAAATCGCGCCAAAAGTCCTTATTTTGGCGACTTTTTTTAAAAACCACGATTCAAAGAAAATATGTATGGGAATATTTCTCATGAAATTCAACCAACGGACCGATAGTGTTGCCGGAAAACATCATCGGTGCGAAGTCATAAAATTCGAATCTTCAATCGAAGTCAGACAGGACAGGTTGCCAGAAAATATTATTTATCGCCAAATCCCAAAAAAAATTGCGCCAAGGGGGACCGTACAGTAAATCTGATCCGAGTAGTGTATTATTACTCAGGGCCTGATCTTCCTTAAGGCCTGTTAGGAATGGGCTTAGGGCCACCAAATTTTAGGGGTCCCTAAATTTCAGCTTCTTTTATGCTAAACGTTTTAGACCCGCAAAATTTTAGCAAATCCTATAAATTTTTTTTGAGACCCCACTTTTATTTTAGCATGACTTTGACTCAACATGATTGGTATGATCAATGTAATAAGGAAGACGATAGAAAAAAAAATAATATATAGCCAACTATCACTATATTTAAGAATAATCAATCATGCACACAAATTTTCGTAAGATGTCCCAAAATCTGTTTGTGTGAAAAAATTCACACAAAAAAATTTGTGTGAACAATTAAGATTTACAACAAGAAATAGCAGTGTATAAGCATCAAGAGAAGTAAATACAATATTTTATTAATTTCAGAAGAATATAATCTCTTACAATTTAGAATTATAGATTTTAAAAAAGAAATGGTTTTGTTTACAAACAATGTGTAATAAAATAATTAGTTTTTACTCATTTTTATAAAATTATTTTTTTATAAAATGTAGAGAAACATTAATAATTCGTTAATATATTTTTAGTTTCAGACGATAAATTACACAAGAGCACCAGAATGAAATTCAAATGGACCCTTTGCCTGTTTGTTTACAAACAAAAACACCGGTTTAAAACCGTAAAAATGCTCATTTTAAATATTCCAAGAACGAACCATTTTTATGAAATATATTTTTAGTTGCAGACGATAAAATTGAACACAAGAACACCAGCATAATTTTCAAACGAACCGTTTGCCGGTTTGTTTTCAAACACAAACGCCGGTTTAAAACCCAACAAATACACATTTTTAAATATATATTTTCATCAAATAGAATTCTATAATATTCTCACCTGATATATCGATGGTGTCATCCTGCGTGCTCTGCTGGGGCACTCCCGCGGTGGTTACGGTATCGTCGCTGCTCATATCGGCTGCGCTCGCCCCGTCCACCAACATAACTTGCACGCCCGGCCGTGGCAACGGCGGCGTCACACACACGATCACCCCGACCTTCTCCACTTTCTAAACAAAACCCCCTTCACACAACACAAAACATCCCGGAACACACAACAACACCACAAACAATACTCCACACACTTCAACCTTCAAGAATATTAAGTTTTTCAAGAGCAAGGCTTAATGTAATGTGGAAGGGATCCGCCGCCGCTATTCTTTCTCGTTCTTCTAACTTCACTTTCACAACAACAGTGTAGTCGGCGCTGCCGGCGCTTGCGCGGAAACTGGGTTAAAAGCGAGTCTCGGCCGAAATTAGGTCACTAGTGTTATAGGCGCTTGGGAACGCGAAAGAAGCGATAAGGGGATGACATTATGTAACTTTTTTTTCTTTTTTTTTTGAAAGAGGGGTGGCGGTTATCGTTTGGAAGATCCGCACAAAGGTAGGGTTCGAATTTTGGAGGGGCTTTTTTTCAAGGGGGAAGCAACAAGGCACGATAAGGGGGCGTCCATAAATTCAGTGACGTTTTTTAGGGGGGAGTGGGTCGAGGCAAATACACTGCTCAAAACAATTAGGGGAACGCATGGTTTAAACCCTTTTCACCCCCAATGATTCCATTTGGAATCATCAGCTTATGATTTTTTTCTCACTAAATTAAGCTCGCATTTATGTGTCGTTAGATGGAAGAAGCCGTATATTACCAAATCTTACGTGGGGGATGGAGGGGTGGGGGTCTCGTCCATTATTACGTAATTTTCCCCCGCAAAAAAATCAACGCAAAATTGCAAAAAACGAGTTAAATTTCAGTAAAATTTGTTTATGGACTCAAATTTGGCAAAATCTTACATGATAATATTTACCGTGGCTTTCCGAACCATACTCAGGGAAAAGAACGGTCCGTTCTGTTATATAGATTTGATTGGCGTTCTTTTCTTTCTGTTCTATTTTTTGTTTCAATTCAGACCAAAGAACACGTTGTTTAAGTCCTTAGAATAAAAAAATAAAAAGTTAAACCCTTTCAGTACCAACTTTTTATTTTTAAAATCATAGTTTTTCAGCTACATTTAAGGGGAAAAACTGGAATCATAACTTTTGAACATTAATTTTTGCAAAACTTTATTTATTAAAAATGGATAAAATTCGATAAGTAAGCATTTAAAAATGCAAGCATGAAGAATTTAGGGCCAATTTATTTCATAAAATTGTTTCAGAATACTTTTTAATTGTACCACGTTTTTCATATTTTCATTTAACTAAAACAAACCTCATTGTATTAACATGATTCTTATAGGGACATCTTCGGTGTGTAGTAAGGACGCTCCGCGTCGAGACTACAAAAGGTTATTTTCGATCTCCGAACATGATTCTTCCATCTAACGATACAAAAAGAAAATATAAAACTTTTTCTTTTATTTACTTCTTCGTATTATTATTATATTTTTTTTAGGGGGGAAGCGGATATGCTTGATATTTCCTCCTATTTCCGGATTTTACTTTCGCATTGGGGGGTGAGGGGTGGGGTTTTTTTTCAGAGTGAAATGAACAAATTTCGTTTTCGAAAAAAATGTGGGGTAAAAAAATGAATGCGGAATTTTTCTATTTTCATTTGTTCTCTCTCTTTTAGAAAAAAAAATCGTCAATGTCATTCAAAGATTGAGGAAATCGTTGAAAATTGACTGCTTTACAGAGTTCTAAATTGAAAATTATTGAATTACGACATTTGTGTTTCTGATATTATTAGGATAACTTTCGATACGCCATATATATATATCATCCTTAAAAATATTTCTATATCAGAAATGCTTGGTAAATTTTAGGAATTCAACTGTAAGAATTTTTAACAAACACTGATAAACAGGCATATGCGATTGCATTTATTATATCAGGTTAAATAATAGTTACTTATCGGAACAAAAAAAACCAAGTTGGTTTGTTACAGAATCTGTCACTTAGCCCGCTTCCGCACAACATTAGTTATGCTTCGGCTCTAAAGCGCCAAGAGTAAGAATAGTTGCCGATAACAAAGGTTTAAAAAATGTTAGACAAAAGTAACCCCTTTAAAATTACAAAGCAGATTAAAATATATTGAAATTATAACATGTGCTATCTCTATGTGGGAACTTAAGTGACGATATGCAGGTTCGTAATTTCAAGAAAAATACCATTTAGGTATTCTTTAAACTTTAGGTACAGCAATGATTTGATGGCCCGTATTTCATTGCTGAATTTTTACGAGCTTGAAAATTTAACTTAAGCTTTCTATACCTATCGAATTTCGTGAAATATGAAATGGAATTAATTGTATAAACATTAATACTGGGAATATGGGACTGTTGCGCGTTTTTTTAAATTTAAGCTTTTTTCAGGTATTGTTTTACATTACACAAAACACTCACGCAGATCTGTAATACTAAAACTAACAAAAACATTGCATGTGAAATTAGAGTTTGCAAAATGCTGAACTAATTCAGACTTAATTCAATGCCTCAAATAATAAGTCATTACAATTTATTTTTTTTCATTTTCCCCTTTTTATTACCACTTTTTACAAATCTTAAAACGTATTATAAAATTGACTTATTACAAAATTGGTGCTCTGCAGGTTTTCGTATAACTAAATTTTAAAATTTGTAATGCCAAATGGTTTTGTGAAAGGTGAAAGTATATAACAAGAAGATTTGAAACAGAATCTGTCACAGCCAGCTTCCTTTTTTGTTGAACACAAATGTTGTCTAACATTTGTGTTCAACAGGGAAAAAGGCGCCAAACACAGTATTAATTCTACATTAAACATTTATACTCTAAATTTGACTAGTTTCAATTATTTTCTTTCGAAAATTAAATATTTATTTCTTATGGTTTGCTAGATTAATTTATATTCAAAGAATAAATACATAAAATTCTTCGCTTTTAAATAGAAGCAAAACATTTCATATCAACATACAATCAAAGATTCTCGTTGTAAAAAATATATTCTAATAAAATGGCTTCTTATGCTTTTTAAATGAGCATTAATTTTGCAGGTTTTTTTTTAATAATTGAATTCGATTTTTTTTCTGAGATTTTCAATGTTTTCTAATTTCGATGCGCAGAATTTTTGGACGTATCACGCCAGTAGCAATTGTAGTTTGGGCAATGCAAGGGAGTGACAGACAGACGGACGGACTGAACAAATATAATACCTTCCACTTTTTACTTTATAAACGCAGTGTGGAAGCTAAAAAGTATTTTCAAAAATTATATTTAACATAAAATAAAAAGTTTTAAGAAAAAAATCTTTTTTTTGTCATATTTTGATTTAAATAAGACCAAAAGTCAAGGTAATCAGTTTTGGATTTATCAGCGTTTGAAGTCCGAATATTGGAAATTCTTTGAAAATGTTAGTTTCGTTTAATGTGTATATTCTAAACAGTTTTCTATTAAAACTCCCTCAAAAATTTCAACCACGACCAGATTTTGACTTTCACAACAATTTTACAAAACTTCAAATTGGTGTACTTTAAAAATAAAAAATAAAAAAAAAAGATTGGCAGCTTTCGAGAACATACATAGGTTGCACAGTTTCCAGTAAATTTGTCTGGTTCAAACAGCAACAATCCAATAAAAAAATAGCTTTGTAAATGTCGCTTTGCAATGAGCAACCTAAGTATTGCAGAGAAGCCAACATTTAAATATTTTTTAAAAAAAAGTGAGTTTTAACGAAATTTTCTTGGAAGAATAGATTTGTTTCCCGTCATGGATGGCAACAGTTTCAACGGTTTGTTTTCATTTGTTATCTGAATTACTTTTGTTATGGTATTCAAAAATGAATTTTCCAAGAACATTTTCCTTATCAAATTTTTTAAATGCTAACTTCTTGTTGGGCCGTTGGTTGTTCAAAACATTTGTTAAAGAAAGATTGCATAGAAAGAAAAAATTATTTTCATCTACACTGCTCAAAACAATTATTGGAACGCCTGGTTTAAACCCAAGCAAGCAGATGATTCCATTTGGAATCATCTGCTTGCGATTTTTTTTCTCACCAAGTTGAGCATGCACTTATTTATCGTTAGATCATGTCTTAGGTCATGTCTTTAGGAAAATTATAATATGTGGGTAAATAAATGGTAAAATAAAATTTACTCCCAAAAAAATTTACGACAGAAATTGACCGTAAATTCTTCACGCTTGCATTCTTAGATGTTTAAAAAATGATTTCAACTTTTTTTTTAACAAATAAAGTTTTGAAATATTGTTATAATTTATTCAAAAATTATGATTCCAATTTTTTCCCCCTTAAATTTTAGTTAAAAAATTAAGATTTTTTCCCCCTGTTTTTTTTTTTGATAAAAAAGTTGGATGCAAAGAAAATGTGACAAGGCTAAATCTCAAATTTCAATAAAAATTTAATTAGAACTACACCTAAATTTAAATAACTAAACATTTCATCTGCATTTAAATAACCTGAAAATTCCAGCTACATAAATAGATTGGACTGCTATTTCCTAAGCGTCCGCAACATGAATCACGCCAAATCCCTAATTTGAGGCGAAAGGTTGCTACATATGGCACTTTATCGCTACCGTATCGTTACAACTATGCCAATATTGTCACCAGACCTGAAAAACGAGAAGAATAGGCTAGCAAACTAGAAAAAGCACCAGTGGCTGAAATCGAGACTGCTAGATTAAAAATAAAAACAATTTTGATCATAAATTCAAAAGTAAAAATTTATATAAATCCGCAAAAGTATACCTGTAATATTGAAATGAAAAATAGATGTCCTAGATATTCCTTACAATGTAAAGAGGCATTTTTAAAGTTTAAAATAAGTTTATATATACATAAATTATTTTTTTATTAGAATAACTATTAAATTTCAAAGTAACTTTAATGGCGCCAGACCAAAGAGTTCTATTGTAGGGTAGAGGAACGACTCGCACTGAGCTGCCATCGGCAGCTATGGCTCAATACGGAGCCCGAATAGAGTGGCAAAAGTGCTAGTTAATTTATAATTTTGATACTGAGAAAGGAAGTACACCTAGGGCAAAGGCGGGAATCGAACCCGCACCTGTTACAGCGCGCGGACTGCTAGCGTTATGGCCTGCGATACAAACTACTCGGCCATCGGGCCCCACATGCCACCCTATATTGTCTCCGTGTTGGTCCATCTTGCTGTTGAAAGGTTCAGTCTCTACCCTACTATAGAACTCTTTGCGCCAGACCGCCAAGCGATTTCCGAAACAATAAAAGTCATGAAAAGCACAAAACACAACGTTTAAACGACTTTCCATTGATGCTGATTATTAACAAAAAACATGCATTTTTATTTTTACATGCAATTTGTAAGATTAAACATTTTACATCACAGAATATATCGAATATTGTTCTAAAAACCACGATTAGCAGTACACGTTTTGATTTTATTTATTAAGTTATTTATATTTCAATGAGTAAAGTTTATGAAAAGCTTGGCAATGAAATGTAAAAGGTCCTCCCTTGATGAATTTTTCTTCACAGTCATACGCGCAACACCAGTGTACCATTTTGAGTCCAGTCCGCTTGAGCAGACGAAGTTTTCCCGCAGCCAACTATAGAGAGAAGGTTTCGTTTTAGCTCCCACACTATGTTTATAACGTAAAAAGTGGAAGGTATTATAATCGTTCAGTCCGTCTGTCTGTCCGTCACCCACTTTCATAGCCAAACTACAAATGCTACGGACAAGTGTGATACGTCAAAAAATTCAGCGCACTGAAATTAGAATACATTGAAAATTTCAGAAAAGAATTCGAATTCGAAGTACTTCAATTATTTAAAAAACTGCAAAATTCAATGCTCATTTAAAAAGCATAGGAAGCCATTTTTATTAGATTAGAATTAAATCACCATTGCCATTCGCAACAATCGCTCGAGAAACTTTAATTCTTTCAGACAATAAATTAAAATAAATTTATTTTTGCGACATCGATCAGTTTGAAATGACGTTTGAAATATAAATGGGGTTGTTTCACGGAGGATCTGGCAATAGCTCTGCGGTTTCACTTTTTTCCTGTTGAATACAAATGTTGTGTGGAAGCGGGTTGAGTGACAGATTCTGTTACAAACCTACTTGTTTCTTTTCGGAAACCTCTGATCACGGGCTTTCAATGTTATGATCACGTTCCTTCTTCCTTTTCTCTCTTTAGTTAACTTATTACAACTCTATGAATATGACGGATAGAGCCTTCGACAAACCTTCTGTCCTTGAATGTCCTTATCTGATAGAACCTTCTGTCCTTGTCCTAGTAGACTATCGACGTATTCGTGCTGGTGGAAAAAAATCCTCTAAAAATTACCAGGGTGCCTGAGAACACTGCGATATACGTGCTCGTCAAATCTGTGGAGTCGAAAGTCTCGACTGCGTTAGCGTACGATGGCGCTCGAAGTTCCGTTGGGTGCCCGCTCAGGGCTCAGGTGTCGACCTCATCACTTGACCAGACTTCTAAATTAAGAGGCGTAGTTGGCTGTGTTAAAGCTCCTAAAGGAGGCTAGAAATAGGCAGCCGGAAACGATTACATTACGAACAAAGCATATTTTTTGTTCTTAACACGTTTTTTTAGATTTAAAACTTAGAAGTTAAAATAAAGTAAATGGCAACCACAATTGTTTTTTTACTCAGCTCTAAATCGTTTATTATAGCATGAGGAATAAATCGCGAGTTCGAAATAATAAATCGTTGAGTTCAGGTGCTGTCTTCACAATCTTATTGCGATAAATAATATGAAGAGCCAACACTGATACAAGCATTGGTCCTGATTCTCAAATACACAAAACCAACGTGGAATCTCATTACTTAATATCTGTTAATTGTCGAAAACCGCACTTAATTACTTAATCATTAAAGTTAAATTTTGGTGCCGCTCAGGTATTAACCAACACTGTTCAAAATTAAGACGCGAGCGTGGCTGTGTTAAAACTCAAAAAGAACAAAAAAACTAAGAAGGCAACTACCGAATGAAAATGAAGACGAACAAATTTTCCCAGAATTTCCCCACTAATCTAAAACAAAACTATTTGGTCATTTCGTATCAGCAGCTTCACAAAGTGAGAGTTTAGGAATGTCTGCAAGAGAAAATCTTTTTTCATGGAAAGAGCAGGTCCGTTTCGTCGAGGGAAAAGGCATGGTACTAAACTTAAAAACCTTTCAGTTGTTCCAAACCGATAGGCGTGGTGACACGCCGCTGCACAAGTTACTATCCTATTGTAAACTCAACGAAACCACCTTGCGGCAGATTCTGGACAAAGGCGCTCCTGTAAACGCCCAGAATCACTTTGGAATGACACCACTGCATTGCGCCCTGTCGGAGAAAATTAACTGTGAGCTACCCATTCTCAGACTATTGGTAGACAGGGGTGCCGATGTTAGAATGGAGGATCATCAGCGGCGATGTTCTTCTTATTTTGCTGCAGGGAACAAAAATATATCGATTGAAATCTTAGAGTTTCTTTCTGAAAGAGGAGCTGATTTCCATACCCGAAAAAAACACATAAAAAGTCAAAGTGTCTTAGATTATGCCATTAAAAGAATGCAACCATCTCTTGACGTCATAAAATGGTTATTTGAGAAGGTGGCCGATGTATCAGCTGTCAACGAGTACGGAGATACCACACTCCATTTGGCTGCCCTATTTCATCGAAAAGACGTAATCGAACTCATACTTAAAAAACAAAATATTGACGTCAACTTACAAAACTCAAACGGCGATACTCCTCTTCATCGGGTTTTCTTACTGAGCTTCAATGAATTTCATGAAATTCAGTTTGACATTGTGAAGATATTGTTGGAGGCCGGAGCAGATGCCAACAAGAAAATCAGCCATGGGGAAGGAGCACTGCATTTAGCAGCGGCTTCAGGTCTGTGCAATCCATCTGTTATAAAGTTACTTCTTGATTATGGTGCTAATGTCAATGAATCAAACACAAATGGAGAAACGCCCCTCGAACTAGCTGTAAATAACAAAAAAAGCAGCAGGGCTGTTGTTAAAATTCTCCTTGACGCCGGAGCCATAATTATCAAAGAACATCCCCCATTTTCTAATGCCAACAACATTTTACATTCTGCAATCAAAATATATCAAGATCAATTAAGAAATCAGCATTTGCCACAAAGATCAGAAGAAGTCGGGAAAATTGTTATTCTGCTTCTGAAATACAGCCTCCTGGAACGACCGGATACCAGTTATCATCTTTTGCAACTCGATGAAGAGATCCTTAGAATTTTAAAGGTTTTTGAAGAACAGTGCCATCAAGAACTGAATAAGCCATGTCCAAAATTTCTCAAATTGGCCCAGCTTTTTCGCTATTGCCGCCTTCACAAAGATTTACCAAGACACGAAATTATCACTATGCTGTTCAATAACTGTTGTCCAATATACAAAGATGTCCTGGAAGGGTTAATGAAAAGGAAGGACTTAGAAGAAGTGTTTAAATCCTATGTAATATATGTGGATAAAAACCCTGATGAGCGTATAGTTTTGAATTATGATGTTACTTGCAATGTTATGCAGTACCTTACTGAAAATGATTTATTAAATTTGTTGTTAGCAGTTTAGCACACATAAATAGCTATGTCATATGAGTAAGAGGGAATAGGAGTTGTAGCCAGGTCTCCAAGCTCAAGTCTTCTCTCTGTTAATCCAATGGGGAAAAAATTAAGGCCATTTAAGCCAAATAAGTCTGGCTGTATTGAAGAATTTTACTCATGTTTTTTTATATGATAAATATAGCTGACTTAAACATCCCTATTGCATCACTTTTTAAAATTGTTTCAAATCTTTTTAAATTTTTCAACTAATTTAATTTTACAACAAATTATTCGCACCAATTTCAAAAAGTGGAATTCAAAATTCGCTGTATTGAATATTTTTTTGTATGATATATGTAGCTGACTTAAACGTCCCTATAATACCACTTTTTGAAATTGTTTTGACTATTTTTCAAATTTTCGATTCATAATTTTACAACAAAATATCCAAAAAGTGGACTTATAGAGCCCTGTAAACCAGCTACATTTAACATATAAAAAAGTTTTTAAATATATTCAATAAAAACGGAGTGATTTGGCTTCAAAAATTATTTTTATTTATATTGGATTAACACAGAGAGGAGACTTCAGTTTGAGTATCTAGTTACCGCTCCTATTATTCCTTAAGTATACATAACATGAAGAGAATAAGATGAAGCTGCTGCCTATCACAAATATACCCAAGTGTAGTTAATTGTTAAAGATTAAGGTAGAAAAGTTAAATATAAAAAAACTTTTATTATCATATTAAAGTTTAATGTTAAACAGTGCATACAAGTTCATTTATTTTATTTTCATTTTGGTGTGTTTGATGAATGTTATTATTCTTGTACTCTTTGCTAATAAAATGTTGTGGTTTAAAATTTTTTTTAAGTATTTCCTTAACGATTAGTACCTTTCTCTTGGTAGCTGAGAAACGACACCATCTTATTTAAACTAGAAGCCTAAGAAAGCTGTTTTTGTCAGATATGTTAAGTGCCCCAACCAGTATGGTGGTTATGATCCTTGCTTATCATGCGAGTGGGCCCGGGTTCGAATCCCGGATACAACATGGATATTTGTGTTGACAGAACCTTGTTAAATCTGTGGGTCCGAAAGTCCTGTGGGCGGTCATAGCGCAGTACCATGAGTGCAGGTTGTCTGCAGAAAAATGCCCCTCCAGCGATGTGCCTACATTGAGGAGGTGGTCAGACTTCCAACCCTCATGGGTGCTCAAAGCCTTGTGCCAATGGAAGCTACTGCACGCCTTCTGCCTTCCAGGCTATGCCCTGGAGGCACAGATCAACAACATTACATGTCAAGCAATTGATTAATGGACACTGATAGGTGCTGTTTTCAAACTATTTTTACTAATTTTCTTTTTTAAAAATAGGTGTATTAAATTATGAATAACTTAGGACAAAGTTTTTGGTCATGCTCCAAATATCTACAAATTTTTTAATTTATAGCTGTGTTCAGATGTATGGTATAGCAAGATACGGAACTCTATAGTAGTTTTTATTTTGATTCCCAGGTAAGGCGTGGTTGTAAATTATCTCAGCACTCAGTATTAATTGTACTTATCTCAGTCTTATAATTGGGTGTAAATCTGTTAGTCTGTGTGTCATAATAAATATTAAATAACACGACTAAAGCCATGCATATATACAGGAAATGTGAATCTTCCTCCAAGATGTTACCGAAAGTATTTTCATTTGTCAGTGATTGGAAAGTTACTTTTAAAAAGTAACTGTTACAGTCACTTAAATTGAATAGTAAACTAATTATAGTTACTTTTAGAAATGTCAAATTATCAGAAAAATTGCAATTCAACCGTTTCATATCTTGATTCGAAATATTTCGTATTTGAGAAGCGACTTATGGAGTAATGGAAAATTGTTAACTTAAATCATGGATTTGAAACTTTTCATTTTGACCGAAACCTTTTACGTAACATTGTACAAAACTATGACACTGAAAAAAATACATAAAACTAAGAAAACATTTACATTTTATTCTCATTATCGACACAGATAAAAAAAATATACTCCCGTATAACACCCAAAAACACAAATCCTACAAAAATATGAAATTCCCAACAGTGTATATATAGAAACTCGGCAAGTCCAAATCTAAAATATTTGGGCGGTAATGGTTGGCACTGCGACGGAAGTTACAATAGTCATGATGAGGTTGACAGTGTGGTTTTTGAGGATGGGTCGACCAGAAATGTGCTTCACGTTTGGTCCTGGGGTTTCGACTATCTTGCCGGTTTTTGCATCCATGCCTAGAATTAAATTATAAATATTTTTGGTATGCACTTAAAAAAAATAAAGGATATAGAATCAGACCACATACATGTAAAACTGATTAAGGACTTAAAGCCTTTCCTTAGTGGGTTAAACATTAAAAAAAAACAGAACAATTTAATACTCAACAGTTTAAACTGAGATATAGGGTGCAGCCTGGTCATTGGAGACTTAATGGTAAATCCAATTAGACGTACAAGTTCAATTGGAGAACAATTTAGGTATGCACTGGAAAAAACATAAATAAAGAATAAAGATTCAAAACTCATTGATGTAAACCTTATTAAGAAATTAGAGCCTTTTACCAGTCTGTTAAGTCTTGAACTAATGCAGAAAAATGTAACACACCACAGTTTAAAACTAAGGTATAGGGTACAGTTCATTAATTGGCGATTTAATGGTAAATTCAATTGGACGAAATCACCCTAAAAAGGGCTAGATGATAAATCTTAGTTAAGCTTTAGAGAATGTGAGATTTGCAACTAGACTCGCCCTTTAATAATATCAAAAACATCGCAAAAATTATCAAATTCCAAACATACAATTAAGGAATAGAATCAAACTATAGTCAGCAGTAGAAATAAACTGACGATTTAAAAAAACTTGTTGCACACACAAGATTCGGAATAAATATTCGCTGTAAAAAAATAATAATTAAATTTTTTCAACCGTAGGTTATCATGGATTTATTATAAACTATAAAAACACAAATTTTATAGAAATTGCACAGAACCTTTTTAATTACTAAAAATAGACAAAAAACTTGTGTTAAGTTATTGTCTTACAACAGTTTATCATAATAATAAAAGAAAGAGTCTGTCTGTCTGTGTGTCTGTATCGGATCGTATAAAGACCTACATTTACTGCCCTCAGAAATTCGAAATTTTTAAGATAGATTCCCTTTAATATTAACGTGTGCACCTGAGGCTTAGTTTTTTCATATTTGTTCAATTTTTAGAGAAAATTCGAATTTTCTGAAAAAAACACCACTTTCGCTCAAATCCGATCATTTTTTCTCTTTCCTGATGCCATCGGCTGAAAAAATTAAATAAAACTTTGAACGAAAACATTTAAAATTCAAAATGTTTATTTTATTCTTTTGCCATTACTTTCAGAAACTAAATTCATTATTTGAAAAAATATTGACATGTTTCAAGTGACGTAATTCCGCCAGTCTTCATTCCCGGATTTTATTGTGGGTTTATTTTGATGATTTTTTCATTGATTTTTCTGTTGACTGCATGTATGCATATTTAAGCAATAAATGTGCAGTTAAGTTATTACTGAACTATGATGGTTAATAAAGGCCATCACACTAGAGCTATTAGTGTTTTATGTCTTTATTTTTTCGCCAAATACGTTGCCAATCTCGCCAACTTATTAACTAAAATTCGCCAAATAGGCAATTTCTTTTATAAATAATTTATAAGCTGGTCGGTTGTTCGAAGGTCATTGTGTTAGAGCTGTATAATGGGTGTGTTTGTAGCTATATCTATTTTCTCGCCAAATTATTTCCCAAAACGCGCCAAATGAGCTAAAAGGTTTTATGTATTTATGAGGTAATCGTGATGACATTTATGAGTGCATTTTATAGCTTATTTTTCATTTTGGAATTTTAAGGCAATGAAACGGGATTTTATACTTTATAACGAGCGGGAACAATAACATAAGTTTATGATCCTATAACAGGTTATATGGTAACATATTTGGAACGATTTGATACTTTTTTAATCCGTGCGAAGAACGGGTATAAATTTGCTAGTAAATCCATAAAAGGAAGAGAGACGTTTTCACCCATGAGTCTATCAACACATATTTTATGTAAATATGATACAGATCCAGCAAACAGATCCAGAAACATATAAAGATTTTTTATTAACTTGAAATTTTCCTAAGAGTAAAATATTTTCCGCGTACCTATTTAACCCTGACTATAGTTATGGCAATTTATAAGTATGTATTATAGTACATTTTATGCATTTATTTGTTGAATTTAACCCTCCCAATAGTTATGGCAATTTGTAATTTTGTATTTTAGTACATTTTATGCATTTATTTGTTGAAAGTGTTATTCTAGGCCTGATTGTTAATCTGAAAAAGCACAACATATTAGTTATTTTTACAAAATTTGATAAAATGTAACTTTTAATAACAATCTGAGATATAAGCCAATTGGCCGAAGTGTCACTTGTTTTTCCACTGAATCTAAATTCCATTTTCAACTAATTTACACATTTTTTCAAACATTTTTTAAAGTTATATTTTTGTAGTAAATGGTTTTAAAAGGTTAGGTTAGTTTGAATTATCGTCGCACTAGAGCTACACGAGGGCTATTGGCGACGGGCGTCTTAATTTTTTGAACCACAGTCAAGTGACGAGCCGACACCTGAGTAGGCACCCAACGCAACAGGTTTTAAAAGACTCCTTAACAGTTTAGACCAGGGGTTCCCAACCTTTTTGCACTTGGTACCACTTGACTTTTTGAGAAATTTTGGCGTACCACCAGACCAAAATACTTTAATAAGCGTATAATTAATATCAACATAAGGAATAATGGAACTTATCTTCACTCTTAAGTCCTCTTCAACACTTATTCTGCTTTTATGTGTATTTTTTATGTACAGGAGTTCAGAAAAGTCACTCTCACACAAGTAACTCGTAATAAATGACATCAAAGATAGTAGCATCATGTTGCTCACATCACTTACGCGTACCACCTGAAATTTTCCCGCGTACCACCAGTAATACCTGCGTACCACTGGTTGGGAACCCCTGGTTTAGACGTTAAAATTTAATATAATAAAGTTATAAAACTTTAAAGTATTAGTTATGGAACTATCAGCTTTACTGAAAACCCAAACAGTTCCAAGTTAAGTTTATACCTCTGTACCCTTCAGGAGGTTATTAAAAGAATAATTAAAAATAAGTGATATATTTTATACAAATTAACAATAAATATTGAATTACATATCTCACCTGAGTATTGCAAAGTAGCGCCAATAAGCGAATCAAAAACTGAGCCAAAAAACCCAGAAAAAGTTCCAACAAACAACAAGAGAAGTGATTGGTTTAGAACGTCAAATGATGAGCCAATTTTCATGATTAGGGCAAGGAGATAGGAAAGACCAACTATGGTACCACCCAAGGCACTGACCAGCATGCCAATAAATGTGCAACCACCATTGGTACCTGGAAAAGGAATTTTATATGAGTATTTCTTCATATATTAAGTAAATGAAAATGTTTTTTTATCGAATGAGATTTTACATTGCATTTTTACTAATGCTGTTTTCAGGGATTGGAGAAACGTGTTACAGGTAAACACTGAGTAACACCATTAGATTTTTCAGAAAGTAACCGTAAACGTAACACAATTGTTCAGTTTTTTAAAAGTAACTTTCCGATTGCTGACTGTTTTCAAGGTTTTAAATGCTTCTTTATTAATTGACAACTATCTTTATAAAGAGTTCTTTGTATTGGGCTGTACATCCTGACATGGTCAATAAAACTCAGTCCTTAATAATACACCAATAATAAGAAAAAACATACAAATTTAAAAAAAATAACTTACTTGTAGTTAAAAGTTTTAAAATATAGAAAGAAATGCCAAAATTTTTGCAGTTGTAAAAGTAGTTAAATAATCAGCTATATTGTAGCGTCATTACTTTTAGATTGAATGAAAACTTTTCTGGGAATGATTAACTCTTAGATTGAGTGAAAAAATAAGGGGGTTATAGTTTAAAAAAAGTCAGTTAAAATGTTTTTTTTTGCTAATATGTACATTGAAAAATTTAATTAATTAGTAATAAGACATCCAACGGTTAAGGAAAGTTTAAAACCATAAGTTTGTTATTGTTATTATAAAATAATGCATTTTAGAAATAATTTTAATAACTAAAACTAAACTCCTTGGCGCAACAGCCCGTTAGCGGATCCATGCTTTTGTGCCCATTTCAGTTTACGTGACAAAGGGCTCTGGGGTGCTAGGCATTTGTCCTGGTAAGGTGGTCAACCTTCCGCGGAACCCTCAATGTTTAAAATAATTTTTAATTTAAAAAAACTTTATTTTATATTGACTAAGTTTGAGAAAAACATTTTAGCTAAAGCTAAAAATCCTTTGGTTTCAATTATTTAATTTCAAATGCTTTAATTTAAAATCGCGTTGTTGGCAAAATGTGATTTTGGTCTAATAAAGTTTAGAGGGTTAAAAGTCATTATTATTTTAAAGCTTTTACTATGATTGAAACTTTGATTGATTACTTTGATTGAAACTCAAACTAATTTATGTGCTGTTACGATGTTATGCGCTGTTACGATATACACCTTCAAAATCCTGTAATCTTTTATCAATTCTCAACTATTGAAGATTTTTTATTATCTACAAACTTAAATTTATAAGTAAGATATTCACTTTTTATTTAAACTAATTAAAATTATCCCTTAGCTTACAAATACAAGCAATTTTTCAACTCTATACCACAAAATACAAACCCACTGGCACCCTCCTAAAAGAAGTTATCAGGAATGGCTTGCTCTTGGCTGCAACTGTCCCAATCTCTGAGGCCCAAGTATCGCCATTGGCGCCCGCCAGTGCCGCAATGGCACCAACAGCCAGCCAAGAACGGACATAGCTTCGTTGGAAGTCGATTGGAATTTCTTCTGGACCGCCACTGAGTAAGTATAGAAGTGCGAGTTGAGTTGATGCTCCGCCATTGCAGATGACTTGTTGCCAGTTTCGTTGTCCACCTGGAAGGATGTTTTGTTTTATAGGATTCGTTAAAAATAGTTGATTGCAATTGGCCTGTTGCAAATGACTTAACTCTTTCTAGTTTTCATTCTTATTCCTAAGGATTTCATCAGTATTTCAGTTTCATTCTCAATGCACAGTCTTTTCATCTGCTGTGTTTTATTTTAGAGCTCTTTACATGCTATGCATTTTGATTATTGTTATTTACAGGGTTCCTGCCAAAATGAAATGTCCCAAATTCATGACTATTCATGACTGAAATTAACAATTTTCATGACTCCAGGAGGAATCGGACCAAAAATAAGAAAAATTTCAATTTAAGCCATTATGAAATTTGATGTGCAGTGCATTATCTTCTGAAATATAATTTTATAATGTAATATACTTTATGTAAATATACTTTAATAATAAAAAATATTGTAATTACAATTAGTTTAAAATTGAAATTCCAAAAGCTTTGTAATGGACATGATTCAAGTCTTGAGTGACAACAGTTCCACACGAATGTAAATAAGGTCTTGATTGGTTAATCTATGCCAAAAGAAGATTATTATTTTGTGACAATAAGTTGTGATACGTCTAAAATATGCATTGATTGTAACACTACAAAAAAAAAATTCTTATCCTTAAAATATACCAGTATCCCGAATTTTAATACGTATGTACCCTGAATTTCAATAATAAATATTTCAAAATATTATATTTTAAAGAAAAAATGTTTATTAAGTAGATATTGGGCATATGTGTAAAAAATTGAACTTATTTTTTAATTATATTTTTGATGAATGCGAAATGTCCGGATTTCGGCGACGTTTTCCCGGTCATGCGGCATATTGCAATAACGGAATGCAAATTTCAATTGCACTGCATCCAGAAGACATTCGAAAAATTTGCCCTAAAAACTATTTTAATTTTAAGGCTTATTTTAAATAAATAACTCGGGGTGTGTAACACCATGCAACTTTCAATTACCACTTAATAAATCCATGCATATTTAAAGGTAATTATGCACCCTATAAGGTAATTTGAAGAACTTTAAAACCTTGAAAGTTTAATGCAGCTGCCTTTTGTGCACACAATTTTTTTCAAAAACCTTATCATGACGTTCGACAGGTACTGGGAACTTGCATACTGTACGATTCGTCGCCAAGTGGGCGCAGAGCGCGCCAATTGTGGACTCGAAATGCCCGCACCAAGACTGGAATGTGCGGATTCTTGAAGAACGAATTTAAACTTTGAACTATGCGGAGGTAGAGGAAGGGGCTGGTTGCCCAAATGGAAACTATAAGACTCATTAATTTGCTAGATATAAATTATATTTGTAATTCTATGAAAATCTTTAATTAGTTGATAATTGGCACAACTTCGTAAAACTTAATAAAACAAAATGCTTCTACAAGATTCAATCGTGTTCTTTCATGTTTCGAGTTTGGTGATGACTACCTCCGATCCTATATACCTCAAAACTTTACTCATACCGAATTGAAAGTCCACAGCTCTTTTAGTTCAATGTACTCTTTAGTTCAGTCTCTTTTAGTTTAGTGGAGTGGTTTCACACAGACAGATGGAGCACTGTTCGAAAACCCCTTTCTTAGAATCAGCACCTTCCAAAACTTGTAGGAAACACAAAATCTAAATTTCGGATTTTCGAATACTTTCATTACCATAGATTTTTTAAATATTAGGTCATTGAAAGTAGTTACCTAAACTATAACAATAGTCAAAAAAGTATTAGCCTTGTTTAAGTTAATTATCTTAGAATAGTTTCGTAAGTGTACTTCCTTAGAAACAGTGAGGCACAATCTAACCTTCTTTGAAGTCCTCTTCAACTTTCTTTTTCTTGTCGCTTCTATAATGAGTGGCTTTGGACGAAGTGTAGAAAAATGTAAAAAGGCACGCAAGGAAGCAGTAACTGCTATACGTATGGATCAGACCAACGGCAATGCCTAAAAGAAAGTTTACTTTTTTAAAATCTTATAAAATGTTTTTTTGTTTAGTTAAAATAGTATTATAAGTAGTATAAAAAATATTATGATATTAGATTTTTTTCATATTATAGTATTAGTAGTTTTCTTTTAAAATTCTTATAAAATAACTATTTGTTTGGTTAAAATAATTTTAGAGTATCGTTAAAAATATTATGTTTCAGATTCGTTTTATATTCTGATAAAGTTGGCAATAACTGTCAAATCTATTAAAACAGAGGGAAAAAAACCTTACTTTTTGAAATCATATCCCCCCCCCCATTTATTAAAAATTAAAATATTAAAGAAAACAAGTAGACAAAATACAGTTGTAAAAAAAATACAGTTGTACAAGAAATGTTTCACAAACTGTTATGTCCATTAAAGCTGTTCTAGGATAACGTGGACTTTGAGTACAGAAATTTTGGAGGCCCCTTATGGGAAATTTTTCAGATGATTGCTAGTAAGATATCACAGTGTAAATCAAAATCATGGTTAATCTAGCATTAAAAAAAATCATTGTTAAACTAATTTATTTTCACTGTTCATTTCCTAGTTTTAACATACTCTGTGTTGGAAAAACAATTAACCTTTTTAAAAAAAAGTTTTCAACAAAATTTAGAAAACCTCACTAAGGCTGTGTCCTGACTACGACATTAAATGCAACGACCGCCAAGGGCGCCAAGCGATGCAATAGCATGTGGCTGACTCTGCCAAGTCGCCAAGTTTTGTTGCATTTGATGTTGTAGTCAGGACACAGCCTAAGGGAGATGTGAGAATATTGAATATCTAGATATGGAAGAACCACTATAATCACAAAAGTTTCCTCACTTGTTTATTAGATAACGCAGCATTTACTGAATCTTAAATTTGTAATTTAATGCTCCAATTATTTTCAAATGTATCAATTTTAAATTAAGAAAATAAATAAAGGGTTACCAGCTATAGCACCACTATAATTAAGACTTTTTCTTTTTAAGCCCCAAGCAGCAACTAACAGCGAAACGATTATAGAAAACACACATCTCTGCCAAGTGACGTTTTCAGAAACACCTAGGGGAAAAAAGTCCAAACAATTGTAATGAGCAGTTCTTTTGAAATTGTTTCACAACTCTCATAATGCCCCAAACAGCTACAACCAGTTGTAGTTGGAATTATAGTCGCACTAGAGCTACACGAGGGCTATTGGCGACGGGCGTCGTATTTTAGAACCACAGTCAAGTGACAAGCCGACACCTGAGCTACAACCAGTCTTAATAACTATAGCGACCTGTCTTAATTTGATGATTTGTGATGAAACCTGTTAATCGGCTCAAATTATACTTCAACAAAACTTGTGATGTATAGCAAGCTTACTTTAATTTTTCATTATGGTCAATACCAAATTCAATACGCACTACACATTATATCATAGCTGTACCCAAAAAGGAAATATCTGGCAACTATCAAACTTGCACCAAATAAAAATCCAATTGTTACATTATATCTTAAAAGAATTTGAAACTTTGTAAAATTGGTACGGTAAAAAAATATTCATCAAGTAATTCAGATAGTTAATTGTGTTGAATTGTTTTATGTTTTGAAAATGCTCCAAAATGTTACCACAAATCAAACTTATAAAACTAAACGTTATAACCACACAGAATTCATTCTTAAAAATTACATAAAAAAATGGTACAAAATTAAAATCTTTCCAATTTAACCCATGAGCTTTGAATGCCCATGGCCGAAATAGGCAACACAATCTAAGCTGTAATAAACACCTTGGACTGTCCCAAAACTGATTGTTTAAGGGCCAAGTTTGACAATGAAGAATGAACTCTAGTTAACTTCGGATCAGATTACTGTACGTCCCCTTGGCGCATTTTTCTGATTGGGATAATAATTTCTGGCAACCTGTCGACTTCAATGAGATCGAATTCTATGACTTCCACCATGCGCGATTTTTCGGCTACTGATTCTGGACGTATAAATGATGTTTTCTGGCATAACAACTGCTGACTTCAAGTGAGTATTTTCGTAATATCTATACTTCGCACCGATGACGTTTTCCGGCAACCCTATCGGACGTTGGTGAGTTTTCATAAGAAATATTCCTAGTAGTTTTTTTTTTAAAAGTCGCCAAAAGACGGACTTTTGGGCGCGATTTTGGAAAGTTCGCCAAGGGGGACCGTACAGTAAATCTCTACCAACTTTCCAAGCAAGGGCAATTCAAATAAAAACATGAAGATTAAATTAAGTTATCTTAATAATATTTTGTTTTCTGAAAGAACGCTCAGGTCTTCATTAAAACATGGCTTAAAACTTTTTTGAATAATCCACTCTAATATCAAGTAGGTAGTGTGCAACTATTCTGATAATACTAGATCTGAGACTAATTTGATTATAGGTGACCTATTTTTAATTCTTTTCTTTATATGATAGATAATTTTCATGAAAAAGTGTGCCTTTTATTAGAATTGAAGAAATAAAATGGAAAAATAACTAAACAAAAGGAATGATAACAAAAAAAGTTAGTAAACCGGTTAAGTAACTTTCTCACCAGATGAGTACTCTTGCGTTAAATGATTTATATATATCAATAATGTAACACTTAAAACAACTGCAGATAGATGCAAAATCATCACAGAATTTAAGGCATAGATTTAAATTGTAGATTTATATAATTTGATGTAGGTAAAAAGTGTAATATAGTGAATTAAGGCCAACAGTGTGAAAAGAGAATAAATGTAAATATCAAATTCGTGTGTTGATAACAAAAACAAAACATAACATTACAAATGTCGCTTCTTTTCACTTCGAATCTACTTTGAAGTAAATTATATTTAGCTTGTTTGAGGTGACGTATTCCCGGCTTTTTATCCTTCAATCAAAGCTCTGATTGGTGTTATGTTTCAACGTGACATAGATTCACCACTCTCGAAGCTCGAGAAAGAATTTATTTTCACTTAGTATTTTTTTTCCACTCAAAACCTGATTACTATAAAAAAATTAAAATATTAAATTTTATTTTTTGATCAAATAAATGTGTAAAAAATAATCTTACTTGTAGTAATAATGGAATTTTAAATAAGGTTTTAAATAAAGATAATTAATTTTAAATAAATGACGTCAAATCAGTCAAATGTGTCAGATTGTTTTATAAGAAGTGGCATTATTGGTCAAAATTAGTTAGTTGGGAAAACAAGCATGGCGGAACAGCAAGTTGATGTTGATCACGAAATAGAATCTAATGATAAAAATTCCGATCAAAATGGACCGGTTGGGGAAGAAATTAAATCTAAAACCGAAGAAAACTTAGCAGATACCAATGAAGCCCTCATTGATATGCAACGGCTCACGGAGTGTCTTTCGTAAGCCCATTTTGACGATGTCTCTTGCTATGTTTTCCGCCTAGTTTCGTCAATACCGACCCTTTACAGGCATATTAATACTCATTGCATTTATTTGTTTAATGGATATTTTCTAAATAAAATGCAATTGGAATCTATGCAGCCTTTTCATACATCATTAAACAAATTCGTATATGGCAAAGTTAATCATATGACCGGCTCTCTAATGAGAACCGGTTTCCTGTTTCGAAATTAATCTTTAAACCAGTTATTTCAAATTTGTGGGTGTTTTTCAGGTGTTTTTTTTATATCTACAAAAGTCATTAATACAAAATTATACTTTTAATTTCTACAAAAATCATTTCAACTTAAAAGTTGTGCATTCCTTCTTCACCTATTACACTAGATATATTCCAACATATTTAAATTATAAATAAAGTTTTCTATCAAAATTTATATATCTTAGATTTGTTGTACAGCATTGCCGTTGTAAAATAGCGGTTCAACTATATAGTTTTTGGATATTATTTTACTCTTTGATACTAGGGTTCGAAATTGACATGCGACTATATATAGATTTTTCAATTTTGCGACAACAAAATAAATTTAGTCGCAGTTATCGCGGCTAATTTTTTTAAATTATCAACACTAACCTTTTTTTTATCATAGTTAAATAATCTCTTTATTAAAATTATTATCTTAAAATTACAAATCTTCACCGATACCAAACCATTGCTGTGATCATGGTTGGTTGGTAGACATATATTCAGGTTTGTGTGCTTGGTCAGAGACCCGCTTATAAACCTTCGTCAAGTAAGACAGACACACTTAAGTGACAGATGCTGCCATCTATCGCCACCTCCACAATTTAGACATGTCCCTGAAGGGGATGGAAATAGTCTCCAGGGACCTGTACCCGTGGTAAACTGCGCCATGACCACCCACAAGACTTTCGGACCCACAGATTTAACGAGCACGTACTCCGCATATACTCGGTGGATCTTCAGTGGTATCGGGACTCGATCGCGGGACGTTCCGATTCTGAGAGTGAGGCCTTAACCACTAGGCTATCCACGGCTCCTGTGATCATACAATGGGCTTGTTTCACGTAGTGCGGAAAGAAAACAAAACAACCGATGAAATCGCAGTTCAGAGCTAGTAACATCATAAGAAACCAATGAGCTTGTTTCAAGTATCTAATTCGGAATCTACGACTAAATTCGCAAAAAACTCCCAATTGTGGCGATTGTTAAATATAGAATCTCTGACGACCCAAACACTTAAAAAAATTCAGGCGACCATTATTTAGTGCCTTCTTACCACAAATTTCATTTAGAATATTTTTAATAATACAAACAGGACCTGATTGTTGAAGTAGTTGACTACATTGTTATTTTTTTAATTGTAGTAGTCTGCCCACTGGGAATCAGTCAAAAAAATCCAAAAAGAAGAAAGGCAAAAACAAAGGAAAAGAAGAATCGCCGGAAGTAATGGAAGCCCCTGATTTGTCAACTGCCGATCTTAAAGTATGTTTTTTCCTTATTCAATATATTTCTATTGAGGTTTGATACAGTTTGTAAGATTCATTAGTAACTTATCTTTGGGAGATTTAATTTTTCTATTGAGACTAGTCAGTAAGGGGGAATGGGCAAGCTGGACCGCAGGTCTCCAAACTCAAGTGCCTCAGTGTTAATCCAATGGCGAAAAAACTATTTTCTCTGCCACATTTCTCCGGCTGTATTGAATATTTTTACAAACGTTTTTTTAAAAAATAATACATGTAGATAACTTAAAGGTCTCTATCTTCCCACTTTTTGAAATTGCTTCGAATATTTTGTGTAAAATCATTTATTGAAAATTAAAAAAAATATTCGAACTAATTTCAAAAAGTGGGAAGGTTGGGACCTATAAGTCAGCTACATTTATCACAAAAAAAAATCCGCTTGTAAAAATATTCAATACAGCCGGAGAAATGTGGCAGAGAAAATATTTGTTTCGTCATAGGATTAACACTGATGCACTTTGCTTTGGAGACCCCCGATCTAGCGCGCCCGTTCTCCTGTAAGGCGCTTGCCTTGCATGCGAATGGTCCCAGGTTCAGTTCTAGGCACTGCCAAAATAACTGCCAACCTTTAAACTGTCTGTGCAGGCTAAAGGTCCAATGAATAATACCCTGTTTAGAAGGGGTACTGGTTAAATATGCTCCAAAGTCCTGATGCTGCATACAATGTTGTCCTTAAAAATTATATTGGGTGCCCACTCGGGTGCTGGCTTATCACTTGACAGTGGTTCTAAGTTATGATGCCTGTTGCCAATAGCCCCATGTAGCCCTAGTACAAAGATAATTCAGTCTAACACTATAAAAAAATTACCAATCAATTCTTAAAAATTAAAATGTGTTGATAAGTGAAAGTGACTCTATAAATTATCTATTTTGGATATTAAAAGCACAAATGCTAGGTACATGCAACCTATTTCATTTTTTAAATTTGTGTTGTTAAAACAATTATTTTAAAAATATATTTTTGATTGGAAATACAGTACAATCTCTATTATCTGATCTAATTGGGACTGGAGGTAGGTGGGATTATCGAAAATTCCGGATAATTCTGGATGGTCCTCAAATCTGCCAAATGTCCGAAATCTACGTTGGTTTTGTAGCTATAAACATTGAATTTAGGTTACGTTAGTTACTATTTTGCGCATTTGCTTATTTATTTGCCAAAGTGTTGCTATCTTAAAATCACCTCACTTCCCCGATTTTATAAACATCTTGGAATTTCCCAGGTTTCGGAAACGATGCGGAATTCCAATTTCATTGAATCGCGGATTTGGTGATTTCAGTACCGCCAGAGATTCCTCATGTTTGAATCACCGTAGATTTCCGAGATTGGCATCTTTTGAGAACAACGGAGAATGACTTTGTTGGAGAATTTTTTTTCATGTTGACTTGGAGACGGTCGGTTAACAGAGAGTTCCAGATAAAGGAGGGACGGATGATAGCGGTTCTACTGTATAGTTTTAGCTTCCACACTACGTTTATAACGTAAAAAATGGAATGTATTATAATCGTTCCGTCCGCCTGTCTGTCACCCATTTTCATAGCCCAAACTACAAATGCTACGGACAAGTGTGATCTGTCAAAAAATTCAGCGCAACGAAATTAGAATACATTGAATATTTCAGAAAAGAATTCGAAGTACTTCAATTATTTAAAAAACTGCAAAATTTAAGGCTCATTTAAGAAGCATAGGAAGCCATTTTTATTAGAATTTAATCATCATTGCCATTCGCAACAATCGCTTGAGAAACTTTAATTCTTTTAGACAATAAATTAAAATATAAATTCATTTTTGCGGCATCGATCAGTTTGAAATGACGTCAAATATATTTCACTACGAGATTCTTTGTACGTTGCTATGAAATATTTTCATTCTATTTAAAAGCAAGGAATATTACATATTTATTCTTTGAAATATAAATTAATTTTTGCAAATGATAAGAAATATTTATTGAATTTTCGAAATAAAATAAATGAAACTAGCCAAATTTAGCATGTAAATGTTTAATATAGAATATCAATGCTGTGTGGTGGAAGCGGGTTAAGTGACAGATTCTGTTACAAACTTACTTGTTTCTTTTCATAAAGTAAACTGTATACATTACATGAAGACCTTTTTTCTAACAATATACACTATCATGTTTTTCTAGAATATGTCTGCCACGAAGCTGAATGAAATCAAGAAGGCCATGGAAGCCCTGAAACTAGGGGGCTTGCACCAGGGCCCTGCTAAGACCCATGAGGAGGCAGCCAGGAAACACTTTGAGTTTTGGGATACTCAGCCTGTTCCTAAAATAGGTATCGTCTCAGTATATTTATTATATTTACTAATTGATATAGTTTGTTGTAGTCTTGACTACAACGCAAGCTTCGAAAGCGTTTCCTTCCCCTATTCTTGTATGTCCATCTTGTATTCTCCATTGTCCGCCTAGCACACCAAAAATGGGAAGATTCCTTTGCAATGAAGTTGTTTTTCCCCTGTACTCTTTACTTGTTTGACTGTAATTTAATTAATTTTTCAGGTGATGAAATCGGTGCCACCGCCAACGAACCCATCGAGCCTGACAAGCCTATTGAAGAGATCCGGAAAGAACCCCTCTCTTTGCCTCAAGGTTTTCAGTGGGACACCCTGGATATAGATGATCCTATGGTGGTGAGGCACTTGACTTTCAGATACGCCAACTGTGGCTCTAGTATGATGTTAATTTAACCAACCTATTTGCCAACTCTTACGATTTAACCTGGCAGGGGTGCAGAAATTTTTTTTACTCCTAACATTTTCCCCAATCCTATGAAAATTTCCCAATTATTTTGATATCGCTTACATAAATTCTGTATCAAGGTGGGTATCGCAAATTTTGCGATATACAAGTCGGATGATTCAATACATATCGTCTGACTGAATACTACACAATTTCTACACAAAATTTCCACCAATCTAGGATCGCTGAATCGAACATGTAATGACAATTTATAAAGATTCCAGAAGTAGTTAAAAATAAAAATTGCTGGGGTAAATCTGGAGGGTTCGTAGGGCTACTCTTTCTTTTTATCAAAAGCTTTTAATAGTCTTGTCACTGTTCAAAGGGAATGGTCACTTCCTTAAACCTAATGCATTGATTTTGAAATCTTAACTTCTTGTGAAAGTTATGTAATCCCTTTGTCACGAGGCATTAAAAACATAATACTTTTAAAATAAAAGAAATTTGAAGAGAAAAAGTATTATCTGGGTATCCAATATTAAATTAAATAAAAAATTGTATGGTATCTCTATCTCAAAAAGCAATACTTTGACAGGTATTTTGATTTAAAAAACATTATTATTACATCTATGGGTATGACCAACCCTCTTTAAATAGTTTCTATGTTATGTTAGATAATAATCCTTAGTTATACAGGGTGTCCGTAAAAGAATGTCCGAATTTCAAATTGTAATAGTATTGTGACTGAAGGTGACGAATAAAGAATAACTCCAACAGTTTCAGATAAGCGCATGCGCTTGTACCGCTACATCGTTTTCACAGTTGCAGTGTCATCTATTCAAAATAGCGACTTCTGAGCGTAAAGCACAGGAAGATTTGCATTTTTGTTTGGATGTGTGCCATATCACTAAAGGCGCACACATTGAGCACTTATAGAAAAAAACTAGGTTAGTTTTCCTTCAATGTCATGTATGACTTGTTATATTTAGTATAAAATAAACTCCTGTAATATACCATTAAAACTCGGACATTCTTTTACGGACACCCTGTATTAAATATACATTGTATTTTGATAACGGTTATACAATTATATTATGTGTTACATTATATTATTTATGCTTCAAGACTTAGTTATAACTGTTTTGATTTCATTGCTTAAACGATATTATGTTATGTCCTATGATTAAAAATTGGTTATTTTTAGCTATTTTATTTTGTAATGAAACCTTCATTTGACATTGCAGTTAATGGAGCTTTATACTCTTTTAAATGAAAATTATGTTGAAGATGATGACAATATGTTCAGATTTGACTACTCGCCTGGATTTTTACGATGGTATTTTTATACACCTTTTGCTATTTTATCCAAAAATTGAGTTTTTGGAACATCCAACCTGCTAAACCATATGCTGTCGGTTTTACTTTGTTGCATGCATTTGCTATAGCTTTTTTTAAAAAATTCTTTAAAAACTTTGTTTGGATGTGTTAATGGATAGGGTTTTTTTTACATTCTTGTTTCTATATCTTTAAAAACATTTTTATTCTCTATTTGGATGCCTTAAAGAATTAAAAAACTACTGTTATTTGCCCTGCCATTTATATATTTTAACAAAATAACTGTTTTATAAAATGATATTCATTAACTTATACAGTAGAGTCCCGTTTATCCGATTCCTGGTTATCCGAAATTCGGCTTGACCGAAAGGCTCTGGATTTTTTTATTTTGCTAAAATATGAAATGCATACACATAAATAAATACACCAAAAATAAATACGTACTTAAAAAGTTGGATTTATTTCTTAAAATCTGCAGTAAATTTTTATTTTTTGCTACTCAATTTTGGTTTGTTTTAAAGCAGACCTGTCCCGCCATCTTTTAAACAAGAGAACGTCTAAAGTAGTGGCTTTCATCTTGCGCTTCTATGAATCTAAATCTAAGGGCCTGTTCTAAGATTTTTGTAGCTTCCGTATGCGAGATGCTGCATTTGCTAGACTCGGAATTAGGAAGCGCTTCATAGGTCCGTTTCGGCCAATAAGAACGAGGCGAACACTCTTGACTACAATTTTTCTCTTCTCCAGCGTTTTTCTAGGTGTGAAGTGAATGATTCCCGATTATTCGAAAATTCCTATGGAATCTCGATTAACCGAAAGTGCTTCGGTCCCGTACCTTTTGGATAAGCGGGACTCTACTGTATCATGTTTTTTTCCCCCCTTAAAACTTAAAAGTGCTTTTAGTATTTAAAATATTAACTCTATTGTAATAATATAAACTCTTTTGTAATTTTGTTATACTTACATTATTGTTTGTACATAATGTGTCAATAATAATAATTGTATTTATATTAATTATTTAGCTATGTTGCAATGAACAAGACCTTAAGCTCTGAAAATAAATACAAATTTGTACTCTAGGGCTTTAGAACCACCAGGTTGGAAGAAGCAGTGGCACTGTGGTGTGCGTGTCACTAAGAGCAAGAAACTCGTAGGATTCATCAGTGCTGTTCCGGCAACTGTACATATTTATGGCGAGTAAGTACAGGTCTTTTTGGTGGTAGTGTACACTTATAGTCCTTTCTTGTACAGCGTAAAAGCTTCATCCCCTCGTGTGGTTTTCCGGGAAACGATGCGAGGGTCGCTGTTCGTAACCCACCTTGTTTGAAGTTCTGCTATGAGGTTAAATGTATTTTCCAAATACCCAAGTAGGGTGAGGAAAAACAAGTAGGTTTGTAACAGAATCTGTCACTTAACCCGCTTCCACACAACAGTTGTGTTTAACAGGTAAAAAGGCGCCAAACAGCATTAATTCTATATTAAACATTTACATGCTAAATTTGGCTAGTTTCATTTATTTTATTTCGAAAATTCAATAATTATTACTTATCGTTTGCAAAAATTAATTTATATTTCAAAGAATAAAAGTTATATTCCTCGCTTTTAAATAGAATTGAAACATTTCATATCAACGTACAAAGAATCTCGTAGTGAAATGTATTTCGCGTCATTTCAAACTGATCGATGTCGCAAAAATAAATTTATTTTAATTTATTGTTTAAAAGAATTAAAGTTTCTCGAGCAATTGTTGCGAATGGCAATGGGGATTTAATTCTAATAAAAATAGCATCCTATGCTTTTTAAATAAGCATTAAATTTTTCAGTTTTTTAAATAATTGAAGTACTTCAAATACAAATTCTTCTGAAATTCAGCTTCAGCTGTGCGATGAGAAGGACTGTAATGTAGGTTGTTAGTTATGAAATAATTAACTTAAATAAAATATCTTGTTCTTATTTATTTATAAACATGTGTAACTTTTCCTATAATTTAGATTTGATATGTCACCACTTTTTTCTATTGATGCATCTGCATGACATGGGTGTGAACCTTTTGTGTCTTGAAAAATGTTGGGGTTTTGTAGAATAGTTTTAGTAACTTTTTAAGTTATGTTTTAAAAACTAAATACTTTGGTGTTTATTATTTTGTTTATACTCATCTGGGGAACCATTTGTTCATTTGACCAGTTGGCGTCCTTTGTTAGGAAGCGTAAATTACAGTATATTTAATTTATTGCCATACAGTCTTAAACTTCACAGGCTTTTTCACTTGTTTAATATCTAGTAATATAGATAAGACCAATACTAGTTAATTTGCTGGTATTATAGTTACTTTAATCAGAGTTAATGGTTGGAACGTTTAGAATAGATGGTTAGTTTAATTTTTTTCTCCAAGTTTTTTTTTATTGAAAAATATATTTTTATCTTTGGTATCAATGATAAATTGCAAATTTTGAGCTTGAGAAGTAGTTTTCGAATTATATAAATAGGTTTTTCAGCTTGTGTTTCAAGATTCCAGGGGGAAAAATTGTAATTACAAAAACAATCAATATTTATACAGTATAAATCATAAATAAAATTCAATATGTACTTATTTTTGTGCACTCCAATCCTTAATTTCCATGCCCAATCCTTCATTTTCCCCTTAGGAAGAGAAAAATAGTCGAGATCAACTTCCTGTGTGTCCACAAAAAGCTGAGATCAAAAAGAGTCGCCCCCGTTCTTATCAGAGAAATCACGAGAAGAGTGAATAGGGAAGGAATTTTCCAGGCAGTTTATACTGCAGGTGTTGTGCTTCCCAAACCTATTGGAACTTGTAGGTATGTATTGATATTGCTATTGAAGGTATAATACAGGGTGTCCATACAAGAATGTCCAAGTTTCAAATTGTAATAGTATCGTTCACCTGACATCACGCCTTGCCATTTCTTCCTTTGGGGCTTCGTAAAAGATCGGGTGTACGTTCCACCCCCTACCCCACGATTTACCAACCTTGAAAGGTAGAATTGCACAGGCTGTTGCTTCCATTACTCCGGACTGGCTGCAGACAGTATGGGAAGAATTTCATTTTCGTTTGGATGTGTGCAGGGTTCGTAGTTGTCCTGAATTTCTTGAAAATCCTGAAATTTTTTTTGAGGTCCTGAATTGTCCTTAATTTTCACACATCGTCCTGAAATTTTTAAATACTAACAAACAATTTTTTAGCAAAAAAATTGGTTTGATATGTTTTACAGGGCTGCCGCTACAGACTATGTAGGCTACTAAAGCGATTATTTTGATGGGAAGGCGACTATGGTGACGAAAAATTTGAGTTAAAAGCGACTATTTCAGCGTAAACGTCTTAAATTTTTAACCATCGGGGACTATTTGAGATTTTTTTTTGTTATTCCTCCTGTGTAAAAAAAACAAGTAGGTTTGTAACAGAATCTGCCACTTAACCCGCTTCCACACAACAGTTGTGTTTAACAGGAAAAAACGCGCCAAACACAACTTTAATTCTATATTTAACATTTACAAGCTAAATTTGGCTAGTTTCATTTATTTTATTTCGAAAATTCAATAATAATTACTTATCGTTTGCAAAAATCAATTTATATTTTAAAGAATAAATATGTCATATTCCTCGCTTTTAAATATAATGAAAACATTTCATATCAACATACAAGGATTCCGTAGTGAAATATATTTTTGACGTCATTTCAAACTGATCGATGTCGCAAAAATAAATTTATTTTAATTTATTGTCTAAAAGAATTAAAGTTTCTCGAGCGATTGTTGCGAATGGCAAATGCGATTTAATTCTAATAAAAACAGGGCATTTAGCTATTTGTAATTCAAAGTTTTAAACGCCAAAATTAACTATTTTCATTAATCTTCTTTCTCAGATTTAATAAATAGACTTTATCGTTTGCTAAATTTGTTTAAAGTTCGAAGAATAATTATGTAATCTTTTTAATAAATATTTTTGTCGCCACAATTTCCCATTTACATTTCTTTCGAAAATTCACTTATTTATAGTTTGTTAAATTAATTTACAGTTCAAAAAATATATAATTTGTTCAATTGATGCTTTAAAAATAAAAGCGAAACTTAGCATATTTTTTTTATGCCAAGTTAGAATTCTCTATGCATCTTTCTTCATACATATATATATAGAACCATTAAAAGAACTCTATTGTGATAATACAACAATCCAAACCGAATTATATCACATAAATAAATATTTTTTCAAGTGTGTTTATTTTTATTTTAACAAAAGTTTCTCGTACGTTTAACGAAATGGCAACAGTGAAAATATTGAATAAAAATGGAATTTGCATGTTATTTCAATGTAGATTAAATTTTTAGTTATTTAAATTTTAAATAAGCTTCTAGTTTAAATTTTTTAATGAAATTTGGCATGTAGCCAAATCTGATTTTTTGCTTCAAAATGACGTATCCCACTTGTCTGTGGGACTTGTGGTTCTTTCTGTGAAAGTGGGTGACAGACGGACAGACGGACTGAATGATTATAAAACCTTCCACTTTTTACGTTATAAACGTAGTGTGGAAGCTAAAACTGGAGTAAAAAAAAACTTTCCCTCTCGGTCGGTATTTTCAATATCGGATATAAATTTTTTTTCGACGCGATTGCCAATGCAAGTGAAACCACAAGTGATCTCTCATCCCAGTTGCATAATATAATGATATTATTAACACTTTCGCTACGCATGCTTTTTGTTTCCGCGGAATGTGTGATAAGAATATCATTATAGAATCCTTTGTTGTAAGGCCGCCTGAGCCATTTTAAAATTAAAAGGGTTAAACCTATACTTTTTTAAACATAGCAATTAAAGAAGTGGCCGGCTTTTACGCAGAGACCCAAAATTTTTCACAACATTTACGCAATTGAATTTTTTTCTATTCTTGGTCTATATACTACACTAAAATTTCAATAAACAACAAGTTTAAATATTAAATTTTAATAATAAAGAAGACTTTTATTAAAATTAGAAGATGAATTAAGATTAGGAAGCAGTTAGCTGCCTTCAAATAACGGCCAGCGCAATCCCCCAGATCATCTCCTAACCAAAATATGCAGTTTAATAAATACTTCTTGATCTATATACTTATTTTGCTGCCTAGTAATTTCACGAAATCTACTGATGAATGACGTCACATTGCCTCGTAATGATTGACAATTTTCTGACAAAATTCTGTCTCGTTATTTATATAGCTCGGGTTCAGGCCAAGTTGGACCAACCAGAATATTTTCTTTTGATCAAGTGTCCGTGAGTAATGAGCTTATGATAACAAGACTTGCTTAGCTTGAATGTTATAGAATATTTTTGTTTATCTCTGAAACTTTTTTTAAGCATTTTTATTACTTTTGCCTATACTGGGATTTATATCTGATTTTTGACAGGTTTTAGTTTCAAAAAATGAAGTCAGCTTATACACAATTTATGTATTATTATATTATACTATTAGTAATTTTTAGTTTTTGAATTGTCCTGATTTTTTTTATAGGGCTTGAATTTTTTTTCCTAACAAGTGTATGAACCGTGTATAGCAGCGTTAGTAAAATTGGGATTTATACTTAAAATCTGCTGTACTTTATTGCATAAGTAATGTCCTGAAAAAGTCCTGATTTTTTTCTTAAATTCTTGTCCTGAAATTTTGTGTTTCCCACTACGACCCCTGATGTGTGCCGTATCACTAAATGCGCACACATTGAGTACTTATAGGAAAAACTAGGTTAGTTTTCCTTCAATGTCATGTATGATTTGTTATATTTAGTATAAAATAAACTCCTGTAATATACCATTAAAACTCGGACATTCTTTTACGGACACCCTGTATATTATTTGTTTCAAGGTACAAACAGTTTGTAAAATAAAGTAAGGTTTGTTAAAATAAAGTATTATAAAAACATAAGTTCATTTTTTAATGCTTAAGGGGACGTGAATTTTCCAATACAAAACTTCCTCAATGTTAGCCAATGGAGAACCTGTTTTTAAAGATTTTTAATAATTAAATAACCAGATAATACTTTTTCTTTAAAATTGTTTAATTTCTTTTTGTTGTAACTAGTTTCATGCCTGGTTAGGAATTTCTTAAATAGCAAAGCGATATTTTAACATAAGTTAGGATTTCAAAGCTAAGGTATAAGTTCTATAGAACTGACCTTCTGCCTTGAAGGTATATATATGCCGATTACTCTTAAAAATAAAAAGTTTGTTAGCATAACTCAAAAAAATATTTGTCATTTTCAAGAAGGAAGATTTTGTAGTCTCTAAATGTGTCATAGAAATAGCATTGCAATAGCAATTACATTTAAGCTACACTTGTTTGTGTATGATCTGTTTCTAATTGTTAATTAGTCATGCATATTTTGTAAAGTGTTGTTGTATGTCAAATAAAAAATGCTATGAAGACTAAAGTTTAAATTGAATAATTTGAGGGATTAGATATTTAAATTTTTAACTATTAAAACTTATTTTAAAATTTATCTCAAAAGCTGGAAGAATGTAATGTCACTTAAGTGAAGGGCTTGTAGGATAGTACTTATTTTTATCTCTGAGAAGTTTTGTATATTTTCTAGTAGTTTACAAGTAGAGCTTTATAAGTTATAGTTTGAAAACTAACAATTTCTCTCATTTAGATACTGGCACCGTTCCCTCAATCCCCGAAAACTCATTGAAGTAAAATTTTCACATCTGAGTCGCAACATGACTATGCAGCGTACCCTAAAACTGTACAAATTGCCTGATGTAAGTACAATGTCCTTTTTTCTTTGTTATTTGTATTTAATTATGTTTTTTTTAACGAAATTTATATCTGCTGTCTAGAATACTAAAATTCCTGGTTTTCGAGCTATGAAAGAGAAGGATTGTAAACAAGCACTAAAGCTTCTTTCAGAGGTAGGTTTAATTTTGTTTTATTGATGAATTATCAGTACGATTAGTGCCAATTTTTTTAAAGTATCTAGACTATCGTAGTATAAGCAATTAAATAAATTGTAAGGAAATATACAGTCCCTGGACAAATTATTAGACACACTGTATTTTTTAATAGTGATGAAAACATACCAAAGAATGCCATATCATTAAAAAAGATGTCGATATATGTATTAAGTATAGCAGATAGTATTTTCTATTCAATAGCTTAAGTTTAGGAACACAAATGTCCTTCTAAAGGTATTTTGTTCATCATTCATTGATACATGAAATCTTGCAGTGCGTCTAATAATTTGTCCAGGGACTGTATAATAAAGTAAAAACTTAAATGTTCGCAAATATGCACTTTGAAAAAAATTGTGTAACCTATATGTATAAAAAAAGATCTTCAAAAAAATATATATTGTCATATTTTATCCTTCATATTTACCAAGATTTCAATATATATTCTTGTGAAATCTGACATCCAGATAAATAGACGTTACCTATATGACATGATTTTAAACTTAGAGGACAACAATTACAAATTAACTATTAATTATAAATAAGTGATATTGTTTGTTTTTCTAATCATAGCACTCAAAATTATATGTATTTTTAGTGCTCATGGATTCAAATTTCACTGAATTGACGGCCTCCTTAGCAATTGTTGAACATACATTTTTAAAAATTGCTTGCATATCACATGTTTAATATATTAATTTTTTTTGAAAAATATGTTTATGTAAAAAATACATCTGTAGGATTTTGCCGAGGTGTTAGTAGACTAAAATATTATATTCAGATATATCAATCATCCTTAGACAGTAAGGAAAGTATTAAAAATAATTTTAAAATATATTGCTTATTCATTTTTACTCTTGAAAATAACTTAATAATCTTGTTCCGCAGAACTTCTAACATAAAATTATTTGCCTTTAGAATTTTTTTTTTCTAGTATGACAAATCCTCCATAATCTTTTAAATTTAAACTAGAGAGAGTATTATATTTTCTGCTTCTACTAAGTAATGCAAATTAAATTTTTAATTTATTGACTTTCAGTACATGATGAAATTCGATCTTGCACCTGCATTTAACGAAGAAGAGTTCAAGTATTGGTTCCTTCCCCGTCCAGATATAGTCAATAGCTTTGTTGTTGAAGTAAGTTGTTGCAATTACAATCTGACTAGTTGCAAAAGACGGTTGTGAAATACTTTGTTATCTTATTAAGGAAGACTTAAAATTATGTAACATGTTTTTATTTAGGAAAGTATATTTGACAACATTTGTTTATTAATCAGTAGAGTCGTAACATTCCTGAAATCGGCAAAATAACTGCTGACCTATAACGAAATAGGGGCCAATAGCCCTCGTGTAGCTCTAGTGCGACGATAATTCAAACTAACCTAACCGATAATCAAACGCATTACTGTTGTGGAATGTAACCTTCTATGTCTACAAAAGAAAAATCGAAATCTCGAACATCCGAAATCTCAAATTGAGACTAACCAAATTTTCTCCCTCTTCATATAATAATAAATCATATATTTTGATACATTATCTCATGTTTGGCTTATTAACTGCTTGATTGTTTTAAATACTTTCAGGGATTGGAATTGTTACTTTTTAAAAATAATTCAGTTATATTTACTTTATTAAAAATGTATCTCTGTTACAGTTACTTAATACGAAAAGTAACTAGTTGCAGTTACTTTGTACAATAAGTAACTAAATAGTTACTTTTAGAAATTTCAAGTTAAAAGAAATATTTCAATATAACCATCTTAACGTTTTTCAAAGAGTATAATATTAAAGAAATCTAAGCACATACAAAACACTGCAATTAGAATTAATCAGCATTTTTTAAACTTTAACGGAGTTGAATTTCAAAATTAGCATACAACAGCCATCGGAAAGTAATAGAAAAGTAAAGAATTTTTTGTCACCGCTAAAAATAACTAAGTTACAGTTACTTCCTGAAAAACAGTGTTACCGGTTATTACCTAAAAAAGTAACTTTTACAAGTAATATGTTACTCCAATCAATGATAATCTCTCTTTTCCCTAGGTGAATGGGACCGTGACGGACTTTGTCAGTTTCTACACCTTGCCTTCCACAGTCATGCACCACCCAGTGCACAAGAACCTCAAAGCAGCCTATGCCTTCTACAATGTGGGAAAAGGGACCCCTCTCAACGACCTCATGCAAGATGCACTCATAGAAGCCAAAAATGTAAGAACTGTTTTATTTCTATTACATTGACTGTAAATAGTTGAGATAAATATGGTAAAATATTACTGTAGCAACCCTTTATCAAACAAGTAGGTTTGTAACAGAATCTGTCACTTAACCCGCTTCAACACAGAAGTTGTGTTTAACAGGTAAAAAGGCGCCAAACACAGCATTAATTCTATATTTAACATTTACATACTAAATTTGGCTAGTTTCATTTATTTTTATTTCGAAAATTCAATAATTATTACGTATCGTTTGCAAATGTTAATTTATATTTCAAATAATAAATAATATGTAATATTCCTCGCTTTTAAATAGAATGAAAACATTTCATATCAACATACAAAGAATCTCGTAGGGAAATATATTTGACGTCATTTCAAACTGATCGATGTCGCAAAAATAAATTTATTTTAATTTATTGTCTAAAAGGATATAAAGTTTCTCGATCGATTATTGCGAATGGCAATGGTGATTTAATTCTAATAAAAATGGCTTCCTATGCTTTTAAGTGAGCATTAAATTTTGCAGTTTTTAAAAAAAAACAATTGAAGTACTTCGAATTCGAATTCTTTTCTGAAATTTTCAATGTTTTCTAATTTCAATGCGCTGAATTTTTTGACGTATCACACTTGTCCGTAGCATTTGTAGTTTGGGCTATGAAAGTGGGTGACGGACAGACAGACGGACTGGACGATTATAATACCTTCCACTTTTTACGTTATAAACGTAGTGTGGAAGCTAAAACCTGAAAACATTGTAGCATCATTTGCTCATAGAAGCAAAACAAACATGAGATTTCTTATAAGATGTTTTTTTAACTACCTAAAATAATGCACTTAATTCACAAATTTTACTTTTTAGAACTGATCTTTTTTAAGGTTAGCAATTTCATGAATGACATTTTTATTAATTTTTTTTTTTAAGAGTTGTATTCCTTTTAAGTTCAACATGTTTAAAGTCAAAATGATCTACACAAAAGTGTTCGTTAAAAGTATACCGAGTTGTTTTAATAAAAAGTAGTGAAGATTGCATATTTCATGACAAAAATTATCGTTGTTACTTTTGAGATATATGGTAGTTGACCTGCTAAAGGCTGCTTAAGATTTTATTTTGCTAAAATTTCAATTAACTATAAATGAATATTTTGAAAAATTGCATTTTAAAATTGTAGAGACCAGACATAAGTATATTAGTAAATGTTAAAAAAATTAAAATAAGTTAAAATATACTAGTAATTATATTTGACATTGTTTTTAGGTAATTTCTCTGGAAGTTGGAGTCTTAATTAGTAACTCTTTTTTTACCCATTATTACTTGTTTACTTTTGTTTAATTTAATGGCATCGCAAAACTCCAAAAGTATTTTGATGACTACAAACAAAAATACACATAATAAAGAAAGTTAATACTCTCAATTATGATAAAGGTTTCATGTATGTGTGCATTCTTTTGTGTTACATGAATGGGTTCTACAACAATGACCAACAACAAAGTTTCTCCCCTTGAAGAAGAAGAGTGGGGGGGGGGGGGGAAGAGAGAGCACGTTCACACCTATTTCTGTCTACCCGCCCGAGTTTGCTGATGGACGTCGTCGACTTATTATTAGCGTACATGATTGAAATTAAATTTTTAAAAAATGTCTATTAATTATAATTTCAGCATTTTGTGTGTGTATTTGTATCATTAATCGTGGTTTTCTTTGAAAAATCGTAAGATGGCTAAATTTCAATTTTTCTTGTAACTGGAAATTTCAAAAAGTAACTGTGAATCGTTACTTTTCGTATTAAGTAACTGTAACGCGTTACTTTTCATATTAAGTAACTGTAACAGTTACTTTTTTGCTAAAGTAGTTGTAACTGTAACAGAGTTACTTTTTAAAAGTAACTTTCCAATACCTGTATTTATGTATCATTACTAATCTACTTATTATTGCTTTTCAGATGGGTTATGACGTATTCAATGCACTTGATCTTATGGAGAACAAACTTTTTCTAGAACCTCTCAAATTTGGCATAGGCGATGGCAATTTGCAGTATTATTTATACAATTGGAGATGTCAACCAATGCAACCAAATCAAGTAAGTTGCTTTATATCCTTATATTAATTCACACCTTATTAGAATACAGAAGAACTAAAAAAAATATATATAAATTATTTAAACAAATTGTCTACTGCTTTTGACAAAAGGGAAAAAACACCTTTTTTTTATTTGTGGAAGAAAAAAAATGTTCTGAAAATTTTGTTTTCATAAAAACTATTGGTACAAGAAGAAATCGATTCATATTAAATTGTTGGAGGAATTTTCTACTTTATTTTGGTTTATTAAATGTTCAAAAAGAGAATATGAAGACAATATGATTTTTAATCCATTCAATAATTTATCTCTTCATAAACATAATTGAAAAACAATGATTGTAGTTAAATTATAGACCATTTATATAAGTGTTTATTGAGAAAAATTAAGTTTGACATGCAAAAAGTGCCATTGAATTATTTGCCAGTCATTAAATTACTTATGAAGGTTATTTCTAATTTAAAAAATGACTTTGAATTAATTAATCAAAAGAAAGTATTAATTTGTTTTAATTTTACTACACATAATACTCTCAAATACTAGTTATTCCTGAGAACATAAAAATGTAAATGAAATCTTGAAAATAACTTAAGTTATTTATATAAAAGCTTTAATTAAAATGTCCCCTTATAAAAATCCTTTGCCTTCATTAATATTTTAAAATATGAAAGTGGATTAAAATAATTTTAATTAAATGTCAAGTATTAGTTCATTCTTGATAATACTAATGTTTTTTTCTCTCAATAGATTGGACTTGTTTTGCAATAAGCTTTACAAAATAACAAAATGGGTCAACTGAGAACATATCGCAACTACCTGGCCTCTCCGGATTGGCAACTGTTCCACGTTTTTCATCATTTAGAATTTTTTTATCCAATAGCACTAGTAGGCTTCAAATAACACAACCAGCGTTGCCAGAGGAATTTCGTAATCTTGCTATATGGCATTCGGCTATCGCAAGGATGTCCACAAGAAATGTACAGTGTGTCAGAAAATATAAAACTTTGTTTTGGAATATTTTAAACTCTGTTTTTTTTATTTAAGTTTACAGATTAATCCTTATGTTCAAAAAATATGTTTAATAAATTGGACTTTAAAAGTGCATGTTTTTTTAATTTGGTTTTTTAAAAAGTCTGGATTTTTGATATTTGATAGAAATTTTATGTTGTACATTGTTGAAAAAATTAAAATTACGGAAAGTAAAATTAAAAATTACTTATTTTTGAACTTATGTTACTTTAGATGTACATTTCAAATTGCAAGTGCATGCATGTTATGTATTTTATTTTTGCAATATTCGGTTCTGAAATAGGTATTTAAAAGTTAATATAATTTTTTTAAAGTCCATGGTTGGTAGACCTATATTCAGGTTAGTGTGCTTGGTCAGCACACAAACCTGATTATCTCTACCAACCAACCAAAACAAAATTAATTCGAGAGACAGGAAAACAAGACCGCAGAGCTATTGCCAGATCCTCCATGAAACAACCTCATTATTTAATTCTAAAATATAAGAAATTACATTTTTTGACACTGCAAAGCAAGTCACAAAGGCTGTTTTCCACCAACCAATGTGATATGTTCCAAAACGGCTTTGTTCTACTTTTGTATATCTGTGATGTGTTCTGCATATATGTACAAAATAGGATTTTTTTGTTGAATTACTGTTTGCATTCATTAGGGATGGTTTTGTATGTACATTCTCATACAATGGTCAGACCCACAGATCTAATGTATCTTTGAAATCGCATTTATTTGTTTAAGTATTGCTTTAGAATTTTTTCCCCACTATATTCGAAAATAGTTATAAAAAAAATTCTAAAGGAAAACTTTAATCAGTCACTTAATTATTAAATAATAAAATTGAAATAATTTCTGTCAGGGTTTATTGGTTTAAACCAAAAGTTTTTTTTCTAAAATTTTAATTTTATACTCATATATATTTTATAAAATTTGAAAGATTATGATGCGCAAAATTACTAAACTCAAACTCAGTATATCTACAAAATTCTATGCTAAAATCATACCATGCTGTATATTTTTTTGCTATTTAACAACTTTTAGGTTACTGATACAAAATAGGCACAAAAAAGTCCTTGATCAATATATTTTTATTTTAACCTTTCGGCATTAAAATAAAATGTATGGTGTTCATAATTATCCAACTATTTTCAAAAGCTTACCAATGCATGTCAATTTAGTGTATTAAATGAATAAATGTTAAAAACAATCAGTTGTAGAGGATGACAATAAAAAAAAACTTTTAAAAGAACCCGCCAGATTTTTGTGATCTATTGATTAATAGTGCTTTTTTAAAACTTAATTTTTATACTGCCTCGGGCACAAAAATTAAATTGTATGGCAATATTTTAACAAATATTAGGATTTCAAAACTAAGGCATTGGTCTGTGTTGCTGATCACCCCTCAAAAGGGATGAATAAGTCATTGCTATTGATATATACTTTAAAAAAATCTTTGAATATAAATTAGGATTATTAATGATGAAATTTTCACCTTTTTTGGACACTGTATTCACAATATTGTCACATAATGGATTTATCACCTATATGAATTTTCGGTAGCAGATTTAAAATGAGTTGTTTATTTTGCTATGGAGCTGTTGTATTGACGTGTTTTGTTTGTTGCTAAAGTTAAATTAAGTGAAAGTTGTACTTTCTTAGTAAATGAATTTTTTTTATGTATTTTGTCTCATTTTTATTTTTCTGACCTGCCAACTCTCTGAATTTAACCCGGGAATACCGGATTTTTAATTGCTTTCTGAATTTCCGAGTTGTATGTACCAATTGACGGATTTTCATAAAGGGAAACATAAAACCTTTTGAAGTCCGGAATCCAGAAAATGGTTATTGCCAAGTTAAATTCAGAGAGTCGGCAGTTGGTTGAAAATTCTCACACTAGAACCACAGTTGGCATGTCTCATTTTTACCGATGGATCTTTTAAAAAAAACTTGGTTGATATGAAATTTTACAGAAGATGAACCAAAATCATTTCTGAAGCACTTATAGCTTGTATTGTAGTTAGTATGAACAAAATATGCGCTTGATTTGCATGGGTTGAATTAAAATCCTGTTTTGCATCAACTTCAAATTGAGTTGGATTTAAAATATACATTGTGCAGTATTTTTAAAATGAATCAGTAATAAACAAAAAATATTTTTCTCATTTGCATTATTACACAATGTCTTCAATTAGCTGGTTTCAAATGATGTAATTGTAGCTTTCATTCTCCTGCTCTTCTTTTGATTAGTGCCCTGTTACCATGTGGCAATGATTCACCTATCGGGGCCTGAGAAAGAATTTATCATTTCTATTGCCACTCAAGACTGGACTCTTGTTTTTCCATTAAGTGAAAATCTGTGGAATTTACTTTCTTGCTAGATTTAATCTCTACAAAATAAAGACGAACACCTACAGGATGAACAAACAGTTCCCCTGATGGCAGTAAACACGGAAATATTTATTCTTCTTAAAACAGCTTAATAAGTTAAGATAAAACTCGTTCACAGAAAATGAAGTGCCATTAAAAAAACTGCAGCCTCATAGATTATGATTTGTCATGCAATGTACTTTTAAATATAAAAAATATGTTGGTCTCGTCTCCGGTTTTATTTTCCAATTGTAGCCAAAAGATCAATGGATAAGTACAAGAAAATAAATATGTTCTTTGAAATATCGAATACAGAATGAAATGCACAACAGATTGTTCTGAAAAACACTCTAAAATCGTGTGAGGTGGGGAACATTTTTACTACTAACTCAAACAAAGCTTCGCTCATTTAATAACCTTTTCCATAGCTCCAACTTGAGTGGCACTTTGAATCGAAACATGAAGCGATAAATATCGCTAACCTGGTACTCCTGAGACCCAAGTCATTCCGAAAGTAGGCTTCAGCGAGAAGTATGAGGAAAAATTATCCATTCCCATTCAGATCAGTATTATTACCAGAGAGATAGTAAAACTGTGCGCTAGCGCATATTTTCTAGAGGAGTCACGTAATGAAGAACTGAGACGGGATTTGTGCCTGCGTTGCAGTTATGTTGAGGTTTGCTAGAGAAGTTATCTAGAATAAAAAATTGATAAAATTGAGCTCTTTTAAAATTTTATACTACTGTTTTTGTTGTTGTCTAAAATATTGATAGAAATTTAGTGGTAAATCAGCGCCATCTAGCGAGGCTAGATTTTTTTTTGAGGTTGCGCGTGTGGTGAATCCAGGGTGAACCACCCCACCAAGATCATTTTTTGGTTGGTTCTACTTCTTTTATCTTTGGCGGAAAACAAATGTCAAACTCAATTTTTCCCTCTGTAAACACTTAGAAATGACCCATAACTAAATATTAGGTTTTTTTCTACTTAACACTTTATCTTTTTAAAAACTATTAAAAAACAGTGATAGGCTTGGATTCCGCGCCATTTTTAGTATTTCTTGAAAAAAAATGAATATAAGAGCTTTTCAAAAATACAATTTTAATACTGTTTTATTCTACAAAACTCCTCGAGCAAACATGTCTGCCGCACGGAGTCAAGAAAGTGTTCGAGAGCGCACGGTTTTTCTATCTTTATGGATCTCGCGAATCAAATTTATTATTTGTTTACTAAAGTTTTAATCTTACGATTTGCTTACGTAAGAAGGCATTCTCTAGGATCACGCTGTGTAATTAGTCGCTGAAACATGGGGAGAATTTTAAGAAATTTTCTAATTTCTAACCGCTTAAAATATATTGTGAGTATTCCATTTTATTCGAAGTATTTACTCTTGTTTATGACATGTTGTTCTGTCTGTTTATTATGTTGCTATGCCAAATTTATTTTAACATTCGTAAACTTTTCCTCAAATGTATTAATTTACCATTTCCAATATATTCAAGTGACATCTAGTTATCTGACGTTTTTTCATTCAGATAGTTAAAACGAATTTTGTTGTATTATATACGATATATGATTATGTGAATTTCAGCTGACAAGGTTACTTAAGTCTCTGAGTTTGAATTCTATTTATGGTGTTGTGAATGGGATTTTAGCACCAAGTTTCTGTCCAGTTGTGCTCATGTAGAATAATGGGTTAATTCCTAGTTTCGGTATACGGCAACTTTTTATTTCTCGCCAAACTTGTTGGCGAGGAAAGATCGCGTAGCGACGCGTGATTAGACGATGTTACTTGGAAACCGCGAAGTCAAACAACTGTGTTGCCAAATTGGAATTATTTATCGCCTTTTTTGTCGCCAAAGTTCCGAAAAAGTCGCCGTATACAGAAAGTAGGATTTGAATAATGAACTAGTTCATTACAGCCATGATATAGAGGCTGGTCTGTTCATTGCCTATCGCGAGAAGTTACCTTAGGGTTGCGGTTGCAATGACAATAAATGTCCATTGAACACTCATTTTAACCAATTGCTTTGTTTAAGGTGATGTAGCGTCTTCCTTCGATTGGTGTTCTGTTCCCACATAACGTTAATTCACTAATTGAGGCTCTATAAAATATATATATATTTTCATTCAGTATTTTTGTTGCCACTCTAGACCTTAAAGATGACCTTTGTCATAGTCACAGTATTTCAGGGTGTGTGTAGCAAAATTCTAAAAAGAAATTCCACAAAATTTTTAAACAGTCTAGTCTAGACTTTAAACAAGTATTTTAATTGTTGGTATGGGATCTGTCACTCGGTCGCGCTAATTCCGCCAGAGATCACCAAAATTGGTATACTGCCCTTCATACGAAGACACATTATATAAATATATAGGTACTTTATAAGCGTTAATGTCGCCAAATATGTGCAACTGCCTCCAAACGGAATGCTTCCAATGTTATCCTTGAACTGTGTATACTATGTTTTGTCATCAGAAAATTCTGTTTTTAACCAAAGATTCCGTTTGCAAGATTTTCTCCTGTGAAATGTAAAAGTACCAATATATATTATTCAGTTGAATTTTGTGTTCTAAACTGGAGCTAGCAATTCTCATCCCTGTAATTGAATGATCATTTAAAGATAAAGTTTGTTGTTGCTGATCCCTGTTGCCCAGCAGAGCTAGACCAGGTCTATGATATTGCATTTTCTCAAGAAATCAATAACCAATAATGGTTGCTCAAGAAGATCTTCTTTATCGAGTCCCAAGCACTCAAGTATGTGCTCCGGAGTGGCTTAGCCTTTGGAACACTTGGTACAATTTGGGAATTCCTTTTCTTTGTTGTTAAATGTCAAAGTTCTTAGATGGCCACAGGAAGTTTAGTAATGATTATCTAAAATAATGTTCTGAAATCAAAGTTTGTTTTAAGTTGTCAAACTTGACCGACAACAAGGTAGAATTTGACCTTTATATTTTTCTCTTTAACTTAACATATCCTTGACTTGGTTTTATGGTCTATTTTAAGGTCCGTAATTATGCTTTTCTTTTTTACAGAAATATGGAGTACTTTCAAGACACCTGTCTTCAGTTGTAAGTGTATATTTCTAACTATATTTTTTAAATATTGGTTTGTGTATATAAGTATCTTCTCAAGATTCATTTCAAAAGAATTGTTTTGCTATTGTGAAGGACAGTGTTTATGTTTAAAGAGAAAAACCATTTCTGAAAAATCAGATATAAAATATTAATAAGTTTGATTTAGTTACTAGTTTAGATCAACGTTCTACTAAGGCATCATGCTACTACAGAGGTTAGGTTTGCAGGTTTTTTGCTCGCCAAAGTCGGTAAGACCTTGCATGCAAAAGGCCCCAGGTTTTGGGTCCGAGCATTGCTAAAGCAACTGCTGACCTATAAATTGTCTGTGGAGCCAAAAAGTCCGACGAAAAATGCTTAGTGTAGAGGGAGTGCATGTTAAATATGCTAGAAAGTCTCGACGCCAGGTACAATGTCACACTTGACTGTAGTTCTAACACCTGAAACATGCCCTTTGTAATTTTAAATAACAAAAAACGCTTCGTCCGATCTAACTTTGTTAGGTAGTTTATTCTTAATTTATAAATTGTTAATAATCTATTTACATATCTATCTAATATGTTATTTTTTTTGTATTTTTAGCCAAACACCAAACTTTTTATTGATGGAAAATTCGTTGAATCCAAGACATCAGAATGGATTGACTTGCATAATCCGGTAGTTATTTTTAAATACATTTTTAAATTTTTTTTTAATATCCTCTTGAGGATATTAAAAAACAGGAAAATTCTATGCATATTTTCTTTAAATAAACATATTTTCTGAACAAAGATATAATTAAAAGTATGCTTAGCAAGAAAATTTTAAAAATTATCAATTTCTATTTGCTAAAAGGTAACATAAATGATTATGAAAGTTGAAACCTTTTAGCTCTAAAAATACACATTTTTTGTGAAATAATTGCATGTACTATTTCAGATTGTTTTTTTTTGTAATAGTGCAATCTAACATTTCGGGTAAGATGCCTTTAAAATTTATTGCCGAAAAAACTTTCACAAGACTTCCAAAATTGTGCTTGACCTAGATGTGCTATGTCTTTGTTTTTTTATACAAATAAATGTCTTATAATAACTTTTGATTAACTCCTTGTTATAATGCTAAATGATATCCAAAATGCCTTCTTAATGAAATATGTGATATATCGTACAAATATTTATAAAGTTATAATATTAACCACACAAATCTCTATAATATTTTAATATTCAGTTCTTAATAATTAATAAATTCAGTTAATGTCTTGCCGATCCATCGGACAGTTCCCACTTTTTAATGGCGTCAATACATTCTTTCCCAGAGAAATTGCAGACACAGCAGAATTTTTTTTGACTTCTGATCCACTCTTCTCACAACCATTTAAAATAATCGCTTTCTTATTAGACCTCGAGATGTGAGGTTTGTGTATGTACTTTTTGGCGGGCCGATCTTCGGTCTCCGTCCCTTTAAAGACTCTAAAATGATTTCTATATAATAAAATATCTTGGACGTCCAACATTCCTTCATTTCTAGATGAACTTAATAATAAGTATGCTCTCCTGTGAAGTAGATAATATTCTACTTCAAATATATATTTTTTAAAAGTTGTTTTTACTATCTAAATTTTTTACAATCGGCAAGTGATGCAAAAAGTCACCGATTTTGAAGTATATGTCCTATAAAACTACTACAGTACTAGCACATAGGGTTAAAATTCATTCAATAAATGTCATTTTATAACTTTAATTAATAATATCAGTACATAATACGTATTTTACATGATTTACTACACTAAATATTCAACCTTGTTTATAACCTTCCTCGTTTATAACGTCATATGCATCACAATCCCTTGAATGAGGGTATAACCAGGTTATAATGTTTTTAGCTTCCACACTACGTTTATAACGTAAAAAGTGGAAGGTTTTATAATCGTTCAGTCCGTCCGTCACCCACTTTCATAGCCAAAACTGCAAATGCTACAGACAAGTTAAGTATGATACATAAAAAAATTCAGCGCTTCGTAATTAGAAGACATTGAAAATCTCAGAAAAAAATTTGAATTCAAAGTACTTTTAATTATTTAAAAAACTGCAAAATTTAATGCTAATTTAAAAAGCGTAAGAATCCATTTTTATTAGAATTAAATCACCATTGCCATTCGCAACAATTGCTCGAGAACTTCAATTCTTTGAAATAATAAATTGAAAGAAATTTATTTTTGGAACATCAATCAGTTTGAAATGATGTCAAATATATTTCACTAAGAGATTCTTTGTTTATATGAAATGTTTTGGTTCTATTTAAAAGATAGGAATATTAAATTTTTTTTTTAAATATAAATGAATTTTTGCAAATGATAATAATTAATGAAGAAATAATTCTTGAGTTTTCGAAATAAAATAAATGAAACTAGCCAAATTTAGCGTTTAAAGGTTTATAATAGAATTAATATTGTGTTTTGGCAACTTTTTTCCTGTTTAACACACATGTTGTGTGGAAGCTGGCTGAGTGACAGATTCTGTTACTTGTTTTTTAATTAGGAACGTTTGATAAAAGTTTCTTGCTTTGTTTTTAGGCAACCAATGAAGTAGTTACAAGGGTGCCAAAATCAACTAAGGGAGAAATGGAATGGGCTGTCTGCAACGCTAAAGAAACTTTCAAAACATGGTCTCAGACTTCTATTCTAACAAGACAACAAACTATGTTTCGGCTGCAACACTTAATAAAAGAAAACATGGTATGCAGCCCTTTAGATGCTAAAGTTGTTTAAGTATTTATAATATCAGAACTGTGGTTTTTAGCCAATTTTTTTTTTTCAATCTTTAATCAAACTTTAAAAGTTTCTAGTAAATTATAATTTCTAAGAATCATAAAAACCATTCCAATAATATGAAACAAAACAATTTTATAATTTAAATACAGGTTGTCCGTAAAAGAATGTCAGAGTTCTGGTTACCCTGGCCGCCTCGTTCACCTGACATCACGCCTTGTGATTTCTTCCTTACCAACCTTGAAAGGTAGAATTGCACAGGCTGTTGCTTCCATTACTTTGCACTTGCTGCAGACAGTATGGGGAGAATTGCATTTTTGTTTGGATGTGTGCCGTATCACTAAAGGCGCACACATTGAGCACTTATAGGAAAAACTAGGTTAGTTTTCCTTCAATGTCATGTATGATTTGTTATATTTAGTATAAAATAAACTCCTGTAATATACCATTAAAACTCGGACATTCTTTTATGGACACCCTGTATTAAGATATTTAGAAAAACCTTTCTAGAAAACCAACGAACCCTGCTTAGATAGCATAAATTATATTGACCTTGTAATCTGAGCATATTTTAATGAGTTTTTAAATTTTGTTTCCTAGAATAGGTTAAAAGAAAGCATTACTCTGGAACAAGGGAAGACCATCATTGATGCAGAAGGGGATGTACACAGAGGGTTGCGTAAGTGAAAGTATCATTGTCCTATTTGCTCCAGAAGTTAGATTTATGTTTACCTTTGTAGAATTCATTTCAAAATTCAGTTTACAAATTTTCTTAATACTTTTTTATTATGAACAAGAATGTTCAAGCTTTCAAAAAATATTGTTACTGAACTGAAGCGCCTGATTGTACACTGCTCAAAACAATTAGGGGAGCACATGGTTTAAACCCTTTCACCCCCATCATTCTTTTGGAATCATCAGCTTGCTTTTTTTTTTCTCGCTAAAGTTAAATTTTCTTTTTGTATCGTTAGCTGGAAGATTCATGTCTTTTGAAGAATTAAATAATATTTATTTTTATTAAATGAAAATATGAAAAACATGGTAAAATAAAATTAACTCTAAAACAATTTTATTAAATAAATTGACCCTAAATTATTCATGCCTTGCATTTATAGATGTTTAAAAACTGATTTTAACTGTTTTTAACAAATAAAGGTGTGAAAAAGTTATTTTTATAATTTAGTCAAAAGTTATTTTTATAATTTATTCAAAAGTTATGATTCCAATTTTTATTCCTTAAATTTTAGTTAAACAATTAAGATTTTTTTTACCATTTCATTCTGGATGCATCTATTTCACAAATTTTAGATTTTTAGAATAAAAAATAAAAGTTTTTAACTGAAAGGGTTAACTAAACTACGCAAAGTGCTCCCCTAATTGTTTTGAGCAGTGTATTAAAAAAAAAATGATGTATCAAGCAGATTTTATAGGTTTGCAAAAAACTAAATTTATAAGACATTTTATATTGAAACAAGTGTTAGAATGTACCAAAACTGCCATTGTTTGTTTATTCGTTTTTCACTGCTTGAAACCTCAAGTTATGCGATATTGATATGACCCTCGGCAAGTATGAAATGTTTTTTTTTTAATTACTTGCAATTGCCTTTAGAGGATAACTTTGTTCTAAGCTTTTCAAGCTAATAACTTATCATTACATACCAGGGCCGGATTTCTAAATAGGCTAAGTAGGCTGAAGCCTAGAGCAGTGAATTTTCATGGGCGGCAAATTTTTACGAACAATTAAAGCGGCCTTCAGCAAAAAAAAAATTATAACAATACTAATATTTTTAAGAAAGAAAGCAAATAATTTACATTAATGCGTAAACGGTAAACGTATATATAGTACTAAAATTTAATAGCAAACATGGCCGCTGCGAGGGCAATTGCACTCTTTACTCCAGTATTTGGAAGTTGAAAGAAGGAATGTTTAAAAAATCCGCCTAGTATTTCGCTTTCGATTTAGAGTGTATAGGTACATAGATGATTCTAATATGTTGACAGAAAAAATAATAGACAATAAAACTGTATCTGGGATATCTTACAACAGAAGTGGGGGAAGGAAAAACACCATTCAGACGCTGAACAAAAAAAAAAAAAAGGTTTTTTGTATTTACATTAAGATTTCAGTGAAATTATTGTTTTACATTAATTCTAAAGGGGAATCAGTAAAAGTAGGAGTCCCTGTAATTAAATTGTAATTTATTTTAGTAACAATTTAATAAGCTTTGAATTTAGGTCACATTGTTCATTGTTAAATAATTGTATAACTACATCAGTTACACCTTATGAGACAAGAGTAAATGAGGATATTATAAGTGATCAGTTATAAGAAAATGAAAATTACTTATTTTTTCGATATATCTTTCTCGTCGATATTTTCTAATTACATTGTATTTCAAATTAACTTATTTTCCTTCTTTTTTATATTTGTTGAGTTAATTTTAAACAACACATACCACCCTATTTTGCAGTTAACCAGCTAAGGGGGGGGGGGGGGGGCTATTGTAACTGGGGCGGCAAATCGATCGTTGCCTACAAGCAGCAAATCTTTAAATCCGGCCCTGTTACATACTCTTTAAAAATGTGCTTCCTTTTTTCTATTGCTGGCAACTGTGCCATGAACTATGAGTTAAAAGAATATTCAAAAAGAGTGTCAGTACAAAGGTTTTATGCTTGGGACAAAGTTACCCTATTCAACCTTACATAATTTACTCACTATCTAAACTACACACTTTAAAACCCTTACAAATCCATTTTCAAAAATAAGAATTAATTTAACTTTTAACCTTTAACCCCCCCCAATTTGTACCTTAATTAAAATGTCTTCTTTTACAGAGGTAGTCGAACATGCCTGTGGAGTTACCAACTTACAGCTGGGAGAAACTCTGACTTCCATCTCAAGGGACATGGACACACTTTCTTATAGGCTTCCACTTGGAGTGTGTGCTGGTATCACACCTTTCAACTTTCCTGCCATGATACCTTTGTGGGTGGGTGATGAGCCTAATATATATTTTTTGTTATGGTTTGTAGTATTGTTTAAGTATAAGAGTAACTTTAGTACAGTTTAAGAGAGCTTTTTTGCCTGATCAAGCATTTTGCGTACTCAGCATATTAACCAGAACTAAAGGCCATTTCTTTTGTGTCACCACCTAGCCGGCTCTCGCTACCAATTTGGTCGCTCAGAATACAATGAATCTGAGTTTTCTTGGGTATGCTATCATTTAATTTTGCCCAGAGAATCCAAGCCAAATGGTTACACATGGGATCTTTTACATGCCACATAATAATATGACATACATGCCACCAATTTTCCCATCCTGAAAATCTGCCGACTCAGCTGAGACTTGAACTTGCAATCTTGGTATTATGAGGCAGGCACGTAATAAATACCTCACAGCACTGAGTCGGCATATAGTTTAAGAGTTATTTAGTGTATTTTTTAAAAACTTTCGCACAATTCTACGGTGTGAGACGTAAAAGTTTCTTAAAATTTTAACTTACAAACTAAAATTTCTCAGAGTAAAGATATTACTAACTGGTTAAACTATTTTTAATACTTTCCCATGTCAGTAGATGTACAAAAATGATTTCTGTAAAAAAGTAGTTTAAAAAAGTATTTACTCATTGTGTTGGACGTAAAGACAAAGGAAGAACATTTTACGTCGGACACTATGAGTAAATATATATATTGTAAAATTAATTTTTCTTCTTAAGAAATTCTTAATTTTTTTTTACTCTATAACTACCATAGCCAAACAATTGCACTTAAATACAGGGTGTCCGTAAAAGAATGTCCGAGTTTTAATGGTATATTACAGGAGTTTATTTTATACTAAATATAACAAATCATACATGACATTGTGGGAAAACTAACCTAGTTTTTCCTATAAGTGCGCAATGTTTGCGCCTTTAGTGATACGTAATCACTCTTAGCAAATTGTAGAACACAAAACGCTTTACGCTCAGAAGTCGTCATTTTGAATAGATGACACTGTAACTGTGAAAACGATGTAGCGGTACAAGCGCATGTGCTTATCTGAAACTCTTGGAGTTATTCTTTATTCATCACCTTTAACCACATTACAATTACACTTCAACCACAATACTATTACAATTTGAAACTCGGACATTATTTTACGGACACCCTGTACTTTAGATTAATTGAGCTTTCTGGATATTTTAAAACAGAAATTACAAGATTATTGCGCTTTTCCTGTATTACTGCCTTTACCATATTTTTTTTTGTCATTTAAAATATTTTATATTTCTTTCTACAGATGTTTCCTTTGGCCCTAGTGTGTGGTAACACCATGGTGATAAAGCCTTCCGAAAGAGACCCTGGTGCTACCATGATTTTAATGGAGTTGGCCAAAGAAGCTGGTATACCAGACGGGGCAGTGAATGTTATTCATGGGGCACATGAAGGTAAATGTTGTTTTAAAAAAAAGATTTTGAATTCTAAAATGCAATTTTTTTTCTTTCCTAAATAGGAGTGTAGGGTGCGTAGCGGTGCTTAGTTTTAGTTTTCAATTTTAAGGGCCCTTAAAGGTGCTTATTTTTACTTTGATTTTTGAAAAGGTGCTTATTTTTTTACTTTAGGCACTTATTTATTATTTTTTTTAAATTCAAGAAACGAAAAATTTTCCCTTGCTTATTTCAAAGTTATATATCGTAACTGAATTTTATTCAATCAAATTTCAATGCTTCGTAATGTATGCTATTTCGCGGCGAAAGCGGAGGTTTCTCGAGTCTCGTTATTTTTATAGTTTTAGTTCAGGACCAATTGGTCAACCAAAAGTCAATGCCTTGTAATATTTTCAAGTTCGCAGTGAAGTTTCTTTTTCGCGTTCTTTCTCATTTCAAAACAAATTGGTTGGTATCAAAAGCCTTTAGAGTTCAAATTGCTACAGATAATTGGAGTCCTACTGTAATTACTAAGTAAACCAACACACAAATCCTAAATTAAACATAAAATTACTTTTGTAATTTTTGTAATTTTAGAATTATTCAAAAATTACAAAAAAATATCGTAAAAATACTAGCTGCATTTTGGAATCTTTTTAGTGACTTTAAAAAAACGTGAAACGCTTTGCTAGTATTTTTATTGTATGTTTTTGTAATTTTAGAATTAAATGGTATTTTTTCTTCTAAAACTGCTGGCAACATTATTGAAAACATCAAAATAGACATGCAAACAAAACCGCAAAGCTATTGCCAGATCCTCCGTAAAACAACCCCATTTAATTTTTTAACAATCGGCATCGGCCAAAAAGCGCTATCTGTCGAGCCCTACTTCTATTATAAGTCGTGCAATCAATGATTTGTTGCGCCATAAGTACTTATTTTTTGGTGAAATGGGTATTTAAAAAGTGCTTAAAGGTGCTTACTTTTTATAATGAACTTTCACTACGCACCCTGGAGTGCTTTTAAGGTGGATCAAGCCTTTTGCAGCTGTGCATATTCCCCAGAACTGAGAGCCATTTTTTTGTGGCACAATCTAGGTGGCCCTCACTACCAATTTCGATGCTCAGATTGCACTGAATCTGAGCTCTCTGTGGGTGTTAAAGTATACTGAGAGAACCCAAGCTAAACGGGTACTCAAGGGATCTTTATATGATCTATGAAATGCATGCCGACGATTTTCCCATCCTGAAAATCTGTCGATTCAGCAGGATCTTGGGTTTATGAGGTGGGCACATAATATCTCACAGCCACTGAGCCAAATGTGGCTTGTTATGGAATGGATTTTTAAATTTTAGTAATTTTTAAATATTGCACTTGTAGTTTTAAAATTGGGGTTTAATGTGTGCTTAGTTTCTGTATAGTGTTTTTTTTTTAATTTCTATAATATTTAGTGAAAAGCGGTGTATTTTATGATGCTTTTGTAAAGATAAAACATTGTTTCTACATAATGGGATTTGTATTTAAAAGAAGTTAACTTTTTCTGGTATACTGCAACAATAAAAACTTAAGGAACACAAAAATTCCAATTAAATTTATTCTGCAACATTTAGCATTTCGGAATATAAGAGTAAATACAGTGAAGAAAGAATTTGTATGCCTATAGTTTTTATATGGAATTAATAAAATATTCTTTTATTTTCAGCCGTTACTTTCATTTGTGATAACCCAACTATAAAAGCAATTTCATTTGTTGGATCAGACAGAGCGGTTAGCTTTTTTTTAAACATTATCTAAACCATTATTTATTTTATCTAAAATATATATAAATGTTTTATCATTACTTGTTTCTAATTAAATTTTGTATTGTGTAGGGGATAATACAGTTTAACAGTATTTTTTTATAACAATGCAGTATCTTAACCCTCTGATGGATACAGATGTATAAACCTGTCACCTTTTCAGTCAGATTTTCCAACAACACAGATACTTTTTAAAAATTTTATAAATTTTATAATTTTATTGAATTTTAAAATGTAAAGCATGGAGCCAGTTTATAACCATCTACTATAAAAATTTAATTTATATCTCATGCTGTGAAAACAAGTTTACACTTTAGCTGATTTTCTTATCCCTCAGAGGGTTAAATCTGTAGACCTAATGCACAAGTCTTGAAAACTCTTAAAATCTGTACAAGTCTGCAGCTGTAAAAATATTGAAATTATTAGCAATTTTGTACGAATCACAGTAAAATCTTGACTTAAAAAATACATTTTAATGAATACATATCTATATAGTAATTTTTCTGCTGTAAATTTCAGTGAAGGATAAATAAATATCTTTGTTTTGTTTTGCCTTTATGTTGCTTATTTTACTAAATCAAATTATTTTGCTTATGATCTGAAAACCTTAAATCTGCAGTTTTTCTCACATTGTGCATATTTTTGTCTTTACTACATAGACAATACGACATTTTTGGTCTGATTAAATTGATTATTAAAAATTAGTTATTTAAATTGTTCTTTTCCACAGGGCCAGTACATATATGAAAGGGGGTCAAAGAATGGAAAGAGAGTACAGTGCAATATGGTATTGAAATATGTTATATTTATATAATTAAAAAAAAAATTCAATGTTTGTTTATTTTTTTTATTTCTCATTCATAAATTTGTTTGATAGGGTGCCAAAAATCATGGAGTGATAATGCCAGATGCTAACAAGGAACACACCTTAAACCAAGTGATTGTTATTTTAACTTATTTTAAATATCTATATATAATGTGATCATTTTAATTTATTGAGAAATTTTATTACCATTCATCTTGTTATAATTAAGAAGATGTTTCCTAAATGTTACTAGGCAGTAATTCAGTACTTCTCTAGAGATTTAAAATTATAATGAATATTATTATACAAATGCAATACTTTTTTTTAGATGTTTTAAAAATATTTAAGAAATATTGCAACAAAAGTTTACTCTGTTTATGAATACTTTCCAAATATGGTTTTGTTTCGATACATATTTTAAATGTCAAATTATCTTTAAAAAACAATTTATCTGTGTTTTTACAATTTTCTGAACCCTTATTACATGAATTTTACTCATTATTCTACCATTACTTTACTTTTTCCTCGGCTTTTATTTGATTAATAATAAGACAATAAATTTAGTTCAGTTTTAAATGTTTGATGCATAAAATACTTACTAAACAATGATTAAGAACTGTCACTAAAATAAAACTTTTAAACAATTTTTATTGATTTCAATACATATACATTTTTATCGACATATATAATTTTTTATTAAGCTTGTTGGGGCTGCCTTTGGAGCTGCTGGCCAAAGATGCATGGCTCTATCCACAGCTGTTTTTGTGGGAGAAGCCAGGAACTGGATACCAGAGCTGGTTGAAAGAGCAAAGAAATTAAAAGTCAATGCAGGTGAATGAAGTATTAAATGCATAACTTTTCTGTAGTTTTATTTCTCTTTATTTATTGTACTTCTTTTAGTAGTGTTATTTAAAATAAGGGACTCTTCTAATATGTTTTTTTTAAAGTCTAACACGGGTACAATATGAATTAATTTCAAAAAATATTTTTTTTACCTTCATATTCAAATTTTCGCTTTTTAATACAAGACAATTTTTTATAAGTTACCCAGTGTTTTTTTATATATATATATAACATGTACCCAAGTTATAGTGTGTAATGTCAGTTATTGACACTAATTTTTGATTCCTTTTACTTCTCCATTTCAAACACAATCACCTGATCTAGAAAAACTATATAGACTATAGGAACCACAGATTTTGGGGTCCCTCTTACAGAAATGTCAAAAAACAAAATTATATCCAAACCTTAATTAAATTCACTTTTCTGGTTTCACCGAATTTGTAACGTCTACTGTAACTTAAAATATCAAGTATACATTTTAAAATAACTTATTACTTATTACAGAATACTCCCGATTATCCTCGGAATTGGGTGGCGCGGCATCCGCGAATAAGCGAAAGAAAATATCCACAAAATTGCATCTGGGTTTTATAAAAGTAAATTAGAGTTATTGTAGTGTTATAAGAAAAAAAAACATAACAGGTATGAAATTGTTGTAGTTTTCAGTTGTAGATTGTTTTGAATTGTCAAGACAATGTTTTTTTAAATTTCTCCTTCATTTTGCTACTATTAAACAGCAGTCCAATTAAAATCGCGGTCAGTTTATTTTAAAAGTGACGCTTTTACAAAAATCTGCACGTGAGGTGCACCTGGCCGAACACATTTTGGCACACACCAGGCTTCCTATAGTCATTCTTATTTTAATGCATTCGTTGATCTTGTGTATTCTCTGTCCTTTAAATGTATTCGTCATTCGTTTAATGTGTTCGTTGGTCTTGGAATGCATTCTTCCAACAAGTTTTGAAACGTAGATAAATTTCATTTCTCTGCGTTTTGTTTTATTATTATTTTTGCAGAGATAAAAAAAGGGGGAGGGATCGTAGCCCGCGGATAATCGGGAGTTTACTGTAATTGTGCGTTAAATTAAGTCTATTTTAAACTTTTACTGCAATGTTTCAACCGCCAATATTTTTCCTATAACATTTCAGGTCACATTCCCAACACAGATCTGGGTCCAGTGATTACCCCTGAATCCAAAAAGAGGATCTGTAGTATTGTTGAATCGGGTGTGAAAGAAGGTGCCAAGTTAATTCTGGACGGTCGTTCAGTTGTTGTTCCAGGTTTTGAAAAAGGAAATTTTGTAGGTCCTACGATTCTAGCAGATGTAAAGGTACTATTTTTTAGATTTTTTATATTTGTTATATTAGTTTAGATGCATTTTGTAAAAAAGTAGATATCCAGATAATTTTTTTTATATGTGTATATGTGAATCAATATCAATCCCCATTTATCTTATGTTATATATTCAGTTACATTTTATGAAAATAACTTTTTAGTAAAAATTGTATGTCCATTATGCATTTTTTTTTAAAGCTTTTATCATTTTCATTTTAAGTTGATGTTGAAACCACCAAGAGTTGCAGCTAAAGTAATGGTTTCCTAAGATTACGGTGCCGTCACCCGCCAGATTCGTAACGGTTACGTATGACGTCACAGAAACCTTTTGCGTACAAATGTATGGCGATGTTTTCCTAGCAACAAGTTAATCGTAACCGATCTGTACCATTGTCACAGACGCTCTTGCTTTTCCATGCTCTTCACACGTTTTTCGGACTCGTAACGCCTACTTTTGAGGGGGGGAGGGATGTCCGAATATTGTGGTGATTGTAAGCCTTCGAAACTAAATATTCGCGCACATGATTAAAACAAAATCAAAGAGTTCTGGGGTCAGGCGCAAATATTGTCTAAATTTTTCTTTGTTCGTTATTAGATGCCGACGTAAATGAGGATATGGAGAACACCCCTTCAGTTGTCCTATTTTGGAAAATTTCACTTTCTCTCGACCGGCTACTTTCTAAATCCGATTCCTCATCCTCCATCGGGATTAGCAGATCTAAATCTTCATAATCCAAACTCATTTTTATTGATTCAAGTTATGAGCCGGCTAAAAAATCCTGTTGTGTCGGTTTGTTTATGTTTGGATCGGTTGCGGATTACGTTTCTCCTCTTCTTCGAGGAAACCGCATTCGCTGTAAACATCACGAACGGGATGGTAGCGGAGCGAATCTGTGACGTCACACGGAGAGTTACGGTGACGGTGCCGTTATCTTAGGAAACCATTACTTAATACTTTAGCAAGTGCTTTGATGCAATATGCACATTTGAAACACCTAAACTTTGAGATCAATAATATGCTTACAATTTAAATTGAGCTGACAATTTCACAAAATAGGAATTTAGTACCATGTTCCTTTCAGGTAAATCTAAAAAAATTAACTAGTACTTTTCATTTTGTGGTAAGCAAATCTCGCTAAATGGAATCTTTGGTGACGAACAGAATTTTTTGACGACGACGCACAGTATACTCAGTTATTTTATCCACAGTAGTCTTTTCCATAAAGAGTGAGCAGTGTTGCTGATTATTATAGCTATTTATTGACATATATTATAAGAAATAAGTATGGTGACAAGTATAATAGCTAGCAAGTTGTGGGACCTTAGTATACAAGTTAAAGGTTACCATTGGAAATATTATTCCATTGGGTGGCAGTTGTAAATTTTTGGCGACTTTATAACATGTGCCTTTGTAATGGTAAAGTACAAATAAACTTTATTTTCATTGTTTAAAGTTAGACTAACTTTATTTTATTCTTCAAGCCAAACATGACTTGCTACAAAGAAGAAATCTTTGGTCCTGTTTTGGTGACTTTATCAGCCGATACAATCGACGATGCCATTGGCCTAATTAACGCTAATCCATATGGCAATGGTACGGCTGTGTTCACTACAAATGGAGCCACTGCAAGAAAGTTTATTCAGGAAATTGATGTTGGACAGGTAAGAATTGTTGATTGTGAAAAACGTAGTCTTAACTGCGTTGATTAAAAAGTAATGTTGAAGGTGTAATTTTATAAATAACTAATCTTAAATAAATTTTAGAAAATTCGATTGATATGAAATATTAATCTTAAGTGTCGTAAAAAATATTAAAGATATAATTTGTATATGAATAACTTTAAAAATAAATTAAGGAAATGTTATTTGAATTGGTATGAAATATAAATTTTAAATCTGTTGTTGCAAACATTTTACCTGCGAGTGATTAGGGATTTGTAATTTTTTAAAAATATAATTTGTGTATAAATAAATAGCTCTTAATTAATAACTTATTAAATAATATAACACTTATACTAATAAAAGAAATTGGAATTTATATTAAATAAGACCTGAACTAATTCGAATTTACTTTTGAAATCTTATTTTTGGTTTCTTGCATTGTTTTTATAACTTTTTGTAAACGACTTTAAAAATTAACTTAGTTAAATAATCACTTAGACACATATAGACAATATTTCCTGATGGATTTTCTCTTCAACATACAATTTTTATGTAGTAAGTTCCACTTTAGTAAGCTGCAATGTTTATAAAAAAAGATTATAGAACTTTCACATAAATAAAATGTATAATATAGTCAAACCTCATTAACACAAACTCGTTTAACATGAAATTTCACTTAACATGAACTGAAAGCATTTCCCTGGACTAAAAAGCTTGGAGCTAGTGCTAACAACAATCTTCAGGGTTTGAAAAAATGACTGACTGGATTTGACTTTTTTCCCTAAGTAATTCAAAGCTTCGAACAACAAATGAAACAAAACATAAAAAACAAGTAGGTTTGTAACAGAATCTGTCACTCAGCCCGCTTCCACACAACATTTGTATTCAACAGAAAAAAGTCGCCAAACACAATATTAATTCTATTATAAACATTTACACGCTAAATGTGGCTAGTTTCATTTATTTTATTTCGAAAATTCAATAATAATTTCTTCAATAATTATTATTGTTTGCAAAAATTAATTTATATTTCAAAGAATGAATAGGTAATATTCCTCTCTTTTAAATAGAACCAGAACATTTCTCATATCAACATACAAACAAAGAATCTCTTAGTGAAATATATTTGACGTCTTTTCAAACTGAACGATGTCGCAAAAATAAATTTCTTTTAATTTATTATTTAGAAGAATTAGTTTTTAGAGTAATTGTTGCGAATGGCAATGGTGATTTAATTCTAATAAAAATGGCTTATGCTTTTTAAATGAGCATTAAATTTTTCAGTTTTTAAATAAAGTACTTCTAGATCGAATTTTTTTCTGAGATTTTCAATGTCTTCTAATTTCGATGCGCTGAATTTTTTGACGTATCACACTTGCCTGTAGCATTTGTAGTTTGGACTATGAAAGTGGGTGACGGACAGACAAACAGATTGACGGACTGAACGATTATAATGCCATTCACTTTTTACATTATAAACGTAGTGTGGAAGCTAAAAAATGGCAACAAACATTTTAAAAATAAATTTTATTTTTCTGGTTTTGAGAAAATCATGAGATCTTCCCTAATTTGTCAATTTTAATCCAATGAATGATTCAGCAAGTGTAGGATGTTCCATTAGGTCATGAAAAGCTTAGGTATTTCACTACAAAGTTCAAAGGTAAACAAAATATGAAATTAAAATTCGTTCACATTTAAACTTCATTCAAAATGAATAGATTTTCATTCAAAATGAATGGAAAGCAGCAGCAAAAAAAAATTAAATGATATTGATGACAAAATATTAAAAATAAAACAGAAATTACTTCTAAATATGGTGTAGCTAAAAAAACCATTTCAACGATTTTAAAAAATTGGGATATAATTGAAGCGGCCTATGCAGTAAACCAATTGGAGCCTGCAAGAAAAAGAATTTTTTTTAAAGTATGTACTACTCCAAAGGAACTAGATTAATTGAATTACTAACTTTATGCTTGCATTATTATTGTATTTGTATTACATTATAAAATAAGTATATATTTTTTATGTTAATTTTTAAAAACTATTCACTGATTCAACGTAAAATAAAATGCTTGACGGTTAAGGGGGAATGGGCATGCTGGACCGGGGTCTCCAAAGCAAATTGCATCAGTGTTAATCTTATGGGGAAAAAAATATTTTCTCTGCCACATTTCTCCGGCTGTATTGAATATTTTTGAAAGCGGATTTTTTTTGTGTGATAAATCTAGCTGACTTACAGGTCCCGACCTTCCCACTTTTTGAAATTGGTTCGAATATTTTAAAAAATTTTCAATAAATAATTTTACACAAAATATTTGAAGCAATTTCAAAAAGTGGCCTGTAAGTTATCTACATTTATTATTTAAAAAAAACGTTTGAAAAAATATTCAATACAGCCGGAGAAATGTGGCAGAGAAATTAGTTTTTTCCCATTGGATTAACACTGAGGCACTTGAGTCTGGAGACCAGCGATCCAGTGCGCCCATTCCCCTTAACATGAAATTCGGTTAACACGAAATGTTTCGGTGCTGTTACGAGTTCGTGTTAAGGGGGTTTGACTGTACCACATTAAATTAAAAATTTAGCAAATTCATTTCTGAATTGGTACTTACGCTAAAGTTTTACTTTTTTTCAGGTTGGTGTAAATGTTCCTATCCCGGTACCATTGCCAATGTTCTCTTTTACTGGATCCAGAGGATCCTTCCTTGGAGATGCTAATTTCTACGGAAAAGCGGTGAGTGAATGTTGCACAATTTAATTAGAATTAGAAGCTTACAAAAGGTAAGGCTTTCAAAAAAAGCTTAGAAAGGCAAGTTGCATGTAGCTTGCAAGAACTTTACGTTTTGAAGTGTAAATATCAATAATTAGTGACGGTTGGATGCTCGGCAAAAATCAAGCATCCTTTTTGTTCAAGACAAATTTATTTCTGATTCAATCGTGGGCGAAGTTACATAACTAGCGCCCTCTATTGGTGAGATGATACACATTACATCATAACGTTTTTTTTACAAGAATCGTGTTAGTCTGTTGAGTAGTTCCATAGAAATGTCTTTTTCATGATATGATGAAAGTTGAGTGCAGAAATAACTGAACATCAGTGACGATGTGGATTTGCACCCATTGATAGCTGGCATGACAAAAATGCGCAAAAATAAAATTCAATAATTCAATAATAATCAAAAATTCAATAATTATTACTTATCGTTTGCAAAAATTAATTTATTTTTCAAAGAATAAATATGTAATATTCCTCGCTTTTAAATAGAATTAAAACATTTCATATCAACGTACAAAGAACCTTGTAGTGAAATATATTTGACGTCATTTCAAACTGATCGATGTCGCAAAAAAAATTATTTTAATTTATTGTCTAAAAGAATTAGTTTCTCGGGCGATTGTTGCAAATGGCAATGGTGATTAAATTCTAATAAAAATGGCTTCGTATGCTTTTTAAATGAGCATTAAATTTTGCAGTTTTTAAATAATTGAAGCACTTCGAATTCAAATTCTTTTCTGAAATTTTCATGTCTTCTAATTGCGATGCGCTGAATTTTTTGACATATAACACTTGTCCGTAGCATTTGTAGTTTGGGCCATGAAAGTGGGTGAGGGTCAGACTGAACGATTATAATACCTTCCACTTTTTACGTTATAAACGTAGTGTGGAAGCTAAAATATAAACTTCATAGGAATGATTATCGTTTCCCAAGTTTTCGGCTGTCTGTAAAAACCAGTTGAATGCAGAAACAGAATACGTGTAAATCAAATTTCAAATTTTTCTTAGCCCAATTTTTGTCGAAAATAGACACTTTTTGTGTAACAGCAACATAACTGCATGTTATTACAAAGGAAAAAACCAATTAAAATATTTGAAAATTTGTAGGTTAGGTTAGTTTTAATTATCATCGCACGAGGGCTATTGGCGACGGGCATCGTAATTTAGAACCACAGTCAAGTGACGAGCCGACACTCGAGTAGGCAACCAACGCAACTGTTAAGGGCGACATCGTACACAGCATTGGGACTTTTGAGCAAATTTAACGTGCCCTCTTTCTACACAGGGTATTATTTGTCGGACATTTTTGGCTGCACGGGCCGTTTATAGGTCGGCAGTTATTTTGGCGATGCCCGGACCCGAACCTGGGACCTTCCGCATGCAAGGCTAATGGCTAACCAACTGGGCTCCCCAGCCTCCTGAAAATTTGGAGGAGTTAAGTTTTCCTCTCCCGAAATATTTGAAATTTATAACTGAAGTTATTTCTACCTTGTTTGCCTTCTGTATTGTCAAATTTCGTACGAGTTTAAATCTTACATTTCAACAGTTTTTAGTCTCATACTAACCAACTTATTTCATATCAAACATACTAATTAAATAACTTCTTTCAGGGTGTAAACTTTTATTCCCAAATCAAGACAGTGACTCAACTATGGAGAGAGCAGGACTCTACCGATTCAAGAGCTGCTACCAGCATGCCTGTTATGAAATAGGTTTAATTTCTAGAGGATTTGTTATTGTTGTTTTCAAGAATATATTTTGTATAACTGTTGGTTAATTTTTTTATTGTATTAAAAATTTTTGAAAAAGATTTGTTTATTGTTTAAAAAAAAGATAATATGGCTTTTATAATATGTTTCAGATTTACTACAGATTCATTTTTTTTAAGAATATAATTTTTTTAGTTACGTTTATACTGCAATAAATTTTAAAAAGTAAAGGTTTATAAAAAAAAGGTATCAGATTTCAGTAAGACCAAGGGTTCATTGTTGTCACAGATATGTACTGTGTATAAAAAAAATGTTAACTATTCAATGTATGTTTTTATTGTACTAAAATTTTGAAAATAAAGCAGTTTTTTTGCATAAAAAGTATTGTTTTGTGGTGATCTTGAAATGAATTATTATTGAGAGTAAGTTCCTGAAACTTATTTGTATATTAAATTGTAAGATAAACTAATTTTACTTATTAAAAAACATAAAAACTATTAACATCACTTTTCTTTATTTAAAAAGTATAGAAAAGTTACAAATAAACAATTGCATCAAATATAATACAAAATTCAAACATTTTCTTATTGTTATAAGAATAAATGAATTAATGCACTTAGAAAGGGCATTTGGATCCAATTTGATATTGTAATTTTTGTCATGTATTTTATAGTTATTGAATTAAATTCTCAATTTTAGTTATGATGATTTAATCCAAATAAACAATTAAAATTGGTTGAATTAATGATTACGATTTGGGAAGGGGGTATGGAAAGACATTTATTTTCCTTAGTATAAAATTTAAAACTAATTGTAATTTTAAGTATAATTGAAAACTGAAAAAACTTTAGTACTTTTGTAATGTGCAGTCAAACTTTAATTATAAATAAAGTTACTATCCAACAGTACAGTATATATTTTATTTATTTTTTTTGTGATTGGGTCCAAAATTTGCATTTAAAATTTGGTTAAAAAAAAATATGAAACATTCTAATGATTTCAAATGTATCTATTTTATACAGAATACTGATTAATTGAGCAAAGCCCTTTTAAGGATAAAGAAAATAGGAACAGCTATGATATAATGGACGGTCTTGATTTGTGTTATGTTGTCTAGCGTAGCAACGAAATTGCCCAAATTTGGTAACCATTCCACTCCAGATTTCATACAATTCAATAAGTATAACAATATATACCTTACATTTTCAAGCTTGCCCAAATGTTGCCAATGAACAGACCATTATATCACAGCTGTACCACAAAATCAACAGTATCTGATGACTTAACATAATACATACTGATAGAAAAAAGTATTTAGAATACTTATGCTATTCGGGAAAAAAAATCGATTGGTATCTTAGGAAATCCCAATGACTTTAAGGTTTGTCTACAGCTCTTTTCTTCAGTCACACAAGTTTAGCGCAACTTTTATATTTAAGAAACAGCTGTCAAGGAAAATATGGATGTGGATTAATGGAAAATTTGTTCTTAATGGGGAATGGGCGCGCTGGACCGAGGGTCTCCAAACTCAAGTGCCTCAGTGTTAACCCAATGGCGAAAAAAATATTTTCTCTGCCACATTTCTCCGGCTGTATGAAATATTTTTACAAACGTTTTTTTTTTTAAATAATAAATGTAGATAACTTTCAGGTCTCTAACTTCCTACTTTTTGAAAATGCTTCGAATATTTTGTGTAAAATTATTTATTGAAAATTAAAAAAAATTAGAACAATTTCAATTAGCACCAAGTTCTTTATCACATAAAAATATGTGTAAAAATATTCAACGTCTGAGACTAATTTGGATCAAATAAAAATATTTCGACATATTAATGAAACTCAATATTCAATAACATCCCCTGTTGGTACTTTAGACAATGAATAAATATCTAGCCTCAGGTAAATGCGTACTGATAATACGTTTTTAGAAATGATAATTTACCGAAGCGGAAGTATCCTAAAAGACCGATTATTTAAGGGTAATAATGTCCCAATTTAAAGCTGTGGTTACTGCAGTTTATCTGCAAGCAGCTACTAAATACTTCTCTGCCGTGGGCAGGTAAACTGCAGTAACTAGTATAATGACTTAGACCATTGTTGCAAGCGCTCAATTACTACCTACAACAAAACATACCGAAATCTATAATAATAAAAATGAAGTTTTGTGTGTATGTCTCTTATAGACTCATAAACTAGACATTTGTTTGACTCGTAACTTGGCAACAAATGTGTACTTCATACTTAAGTTACAGATTTTGAACTTTCAGAGCTCAAAATGTCCTATTTTTAGAAAGAATTTTAAAATCCTGAAAAAAATAGACCACTTTTACTCAAATCCAATAATTTTTTCCTTTCGTAATGCCATTCGGCAGAAGAATTTAAATAAAACTTTTAGGAAAATAATTAAAATTAAAAATGTTTTATTTTATTCTGTTGCCAATACCTTCAGAAACTAAATTCAGTATTGGAAAAATAATTGACATGTTTCAAGTGACGTAATTCCGTTTAGTCACCATTCCAGGATTATATTGTGGGTTTAGGTAATGATTTTTTCATGGATGGTTCTGTTATTTGCAAATATGCATATTAGCATATTTAAGCTATTTCCGTGAATTATAACTGTGATGGTTGTTCAAGGCCATCATACTAGAGCTATATAATAGGGTTTTGTTTTCACTTTTTTGCCAAACTCGCCAAATTCTTATCTAAACACGCCAAACAATAATTTTTTAAAAAAATTTATAAGCTGGTTTGTTGTTCGAAAGCCATTGTGCTAGAGCTGTATAATAAGAGTGTTTGTAGCTATATATCTTTTCTCGCCAAATTCTTTCCAAAAACGCGCCAAATGAGCTAAAAGGTTTTATGTGTTTATGAGGAAAATTACGATGACCTTTATGCTTGCATTTATAGAGTATTTTTTTATTTTGGATTTTTAAGGTAGTATAAGTAATAGGACTTTATAATGAGCAGAAACAATAACAAGTTTATTATCCTAGAATGGATTAAATGGTACATATACTTCGGGATCGATTAAAATTTTTTTTTTAGTCTGTGCAGAGAATGGGTATTTTATTTGCTAGTAAAAACTAATTATTTCAGAGCAAAAATGGTCCAATTCAATGTTGCGGTGACTGCAGTTTACCCGCCCATGGTAGTTTCTGCAGGTAAAAATACTGCAGTAATTACAACAATGAAATGCACCATTTTTATCCCAAAATAATAAATCTTTCAGTATACTTCCTTACGAGTTATAGATATGGAGCGCTTGCAACAATGGCCTAATGCATTGCTGTATATACTGTGATTTACCTGCTCAAGGCAGACTTGTTTAAACATAATACACAACTTGACTTAAGCGAACTTTAGTCCTAAAACCAGTTTTAGAGTGGATAATTTCTGAAGGAACTCACAAGTTTTATTCATCATGCTGAACCAAACCAGAATTCTCTATGGGGCTAATTCCATGCAAAATTACCTTTTCTGAAGCGTAAGTCACATGTGTAAAAATGTGATTATCATTACAACTTTCAACATTAAATAAAAAAAATAGCGGAAAATCTGATCTACACTTATTGCAACTAAATAATGTAACATGCTTTATTTAATTTGATTTATTTTTCAAATTTAAAAGGCTTCTTTAAATTGTGATTTACACTACAGTTACATAAAATTAGCCAATGGTCATATCGAGATAACCCTTTGTGGTCAGTCATCTTATATGAAGAGTACAGGGGAAAAACTGTATGCCTCAGGCCTCTTTCGCGATGATAGTGAGTCATACCCTAAACTGGTGTAAGGAAACCAGTTTCTTAATTGGTTCTTCTTTCATGGAAACCCTGATTCACGCCAGAGTTGAATCCCATGCTTGTACCGTGAGAGAAGAAGCAAGAGAGAAACCGGTTTTCAGTCGCCAACAACCGCAAAGCAGATCTAATTACTGAAAGTTTCCTGTGTAATAAATGGGTTATATATATTCCCCTGGACTCTTCATATGGTTCGTCAATTTCATAAATAAATTTTAACTTCACCACAAACTCTGGAACCATTATTAGTGTACATCATCGTAAAATTATACTGTACTACCCAGTGATTCAGTATGCATATATCGATCTCCATCTACAGCTACTGCCATTATTCTTTTTAACACTATTAGGGACAAAAACATAAAAAAAACATTCAAACTTTAGCCTTTCTTCTTCGTCTTACTGGCTTACACTCGTATTTACATGCATGATATTCAAAACAATAATCACTTCTGCAACCATTATTAGTGTACATCATCATAAAATTGGGCAGTACTACTCTGTGATTCTGTATGCATGTATCGATCTCCATCCACCACCACAACACAACTATTAACCCCACTGTCTTTCTTAACATGATTAGGGACAAAAACGTTAAGATTGTCACTAACAGATTCATCTTCAATTAGACTTTTCGAAACTTTAGCCTTTCTTCTTTTAACTGGCTTACACTCATATTTACATGCATGGTGTTCAAAACCGTAGTCACTTCTAAAAACCTTGAGACATCCGGTACACTTGATATGCACCCTATTATCCTCGTGAGTCTTCATATGCTTCGACAGCGACCATTTTCGAGCGGAGGTAAATTCACAGACCTCACATTTGAACGGTTTTTCGAGGGTGTGGGTTTTAACGTGGTCGTCCAAAGTGGTTTTGACCCGGAAACAGCGACCGCATTCTTCGCATTTGAACTTTCGTTGGTTGGTATGGATTATGACGTGCTTGTTGAGGTTGCTCTTGGAGCTGAAGGTTTTGTTGCACTCGGAGCATTTGTAGGGTTCAAGTGTGGAGTGTTTCAGCAGGTGATTGGCCAGGGCTGATTTTACGTGGAATATCTAAAAATAATATTTGGGTTTTAAAAGCTTTCACATGATATAAAATAGGCAAAGACAAATAAAAGTAACTAATCAGTTAACATTAAAATTTAGGTTCAGCAATTTAATTATTAAACTGGCAACCCTACAGAAGGGTTCACATGATATAAAATAGAATCAAAAAGCAACAAATAGGTAATTTTAAAATTAAGGTTCAGCAATTTTATTGTAAATATGACAATCCTGCCAGTCCACAATTTTAGTAGCCAAAGCACTGGAATAAAGTTATTTGGAAGAAATCACCATTGAAAGGGATGCCTTATATCTTAAGAAAATTAGGAGAATACGAGTTCTGCAACTATTCCCTTCAAATCAAATAATCCAAATTTGCTTTTTTCTATATTTATTAGCATGAAATTATATCTTAGTACAAAGTGCAAACATGCTATGATTTGTTTGATTAGAAATGTAGCGATAGTCAAAGTCAAAGAAGAATTTTATGGAAAAAGAATTTTTTAAATTGCTGATAAGGTACAGCCATGGTATAATGGCCGGTTTGACTATTGGCAACTTTTGGAGTGTTGAAATATTTAATTTAGGGTTGCTAATAGCAACCTGCTCTACCTATCGAGTAGAATAAAATATGAAAATGAATGTTTACCGCATTTTTGCTTTTCATTGCTTAGGAATGTAACACAAGTAGACAAATGGAGACCAGCCATTATATCATACTAGTTGGTAACAGCTGGATATAATGGCCGGTCTTGATTTGGCTATATTACGTTAGGTTGCCAAGCAACTAAAATGCCCAAAAATATTAAACATTCTTTTTTATACTTCATACAACTTGATTGGCATATCAACCTTACATATAATAACTCGCCAAAATTAGCCAATGAACATACCGGCCATTATATCATACCTGTACCCATAGTCGTTCAGCTTATAATAAACATTCCATCAATTCACCTTTTGACACAGTCCACACTGGAAAGTCTCCCGATCCGGAACATGCACCCTCATGTGATTCGTAAGCGTAAACTTCCTCCTGAACTGCTTCCCGCAGACATCGCATTTAAAAGGCTTCTCTTCCGTATGCGTCAACAAATGGCTCTTGAGAATAAACTTCCTAGCGAATTCCTCGTCGCAAACATCGCATTTAAACGGCCGGGCACCCGTGTGTTCGTAGAAATGCCGGAGTAGAGCATCTTCGGTCCGAAAAATCCGGTTACAAGGTTCGCAAACGAAAGAGTCGCGGAGACGGTGATGATGCTGTATGTGGTTGAATAAGTAGCTCTTTTGTTTGAACGTTCTGGAACACACGAAACACTCGAATTGTTCGTCCTCGGGGTCGTTTGATTTTGGCATGTTTAGTTATGAGATTTTTAGAAATAACACATTAAATTGTCTGGCAAACTTTATGCTGGCCTTGGCGCGAGTTACTTTGTTTGTTTTACTGGTGTGTAACTTAGCATGGCAGTTGCAGTTAAGGCAAGTGTAAAGCAAATGAGCTTGGTTTGGTTAGAATGTGGGCTCTTAGAGGTGGTTCGGAGTCTATCTTGGAGTCTTTTCATTTTAAATAACTACCAAATATAGAGGCAAACGCCCGAATGAGCATCCAGAGTAAAGTAATATATTATAGGGAAATTTTAAGTGATTGCAGATCATTTGATAGTTAACAATGAAAACAGATTAGGTAAGTTTTGAACTATCGTCGCATTAGAGCTACACGAGGGCTTTTGGCGACGGACGTCGTAATTTACAACGAGAGCCAGTTATATAAAACCCGAAGTAACTCATCTCCACCAAGGAAGCCTTTTTTAGACAATGGGTTACTGAGGCAGCTACAGTTTTTTGATTGATCATAATTCGAAGTCAATAATTATTCGCAGAGAAGGGGAATTACCATACATTCTTTTATTATTCTTTAACGCAAAGTTCAAACAGTATAATTGCAGATCTAAATACAGTTATGTATTTGTATGATATACAAGAGGTTTTTTTTAATAAAAAAAATAGAATAAGTAAAATTTAAACACCAAATGAAACTTATTTTTTTTTCTCACACAACTTGTTTCTAAATGAAAAGAAATCAATCTATTGATTACACCAGGAATCCCCTATCTCAATGAGGAAGTATATTAACAATTTCAAGTTTTTGAGGACAATACTATTACGCAATAATCAAACATGCACAACTATAGAGAATTTGCACATTTTTTTTTCTTAGTCTAAATCAATAAAGGGTGTCATAAAACCTACAAAAAGTGCATTTTTAAAATTTTCAGATGTATAGTTTAGCTTTTATTTGACGTTAAAAAGGGCGCAGTTTCGGTTTCGTGTTAAAACGGAAGTCACGTGTCATGACGTACTAACATCCTTTGGAGAAAACGGCTGCCGTGTGGCCGTAGAGAAAAACACTGGAAGTGCCCACTCGTTTGTTCTTTCACAAGGTGTTTTTCAACATTTCAAATTTGTGCCAAGTAATAATATTGAAATAATAAGTCATGTATTATCTGCAGATATAAAAGTATCCATAAATTAAGAATAAGCTTATTGTGGGTGGCGATGTATGTAAACGAATGTAATCGCAAGTTATTATGCAACAATATTCTGTCAAATTAGAGAAAAACGACGTTTAAAAATGTGATGGAAAAATATCACAATATATAAACTCTAATTGCTTCAAAGAATTTAGTTAAAATTAAATATCGCTAATTAAAAGTTTATTTTAATAATATTTCTGACAGCTTTTTTTGATAAATTTCCAAAATGAATATAGATAAAGGAATTATTGGGGTAATGAATTGAATAGCAAAAAATTATATTTTGACAAACTAAATAGCAAAACCTTAGATCTTAAAAAAAAACGTGGGCTCTGAAACAAGTTAATAAGTTTTTTGCTCAAATGCATGTTCTGCCAGTGCATTTCTTATTAGATTAAGCTTTACTAAGTGATATTTAACAATGTAGCTACAGTTTATTTAATTTTTCCAGCAACACCATTTCAAATTTGCAAAATATAATTTAAAATTAACCTTTAAACTAACAACAGATTGCCCTCCTTCTCCAGGACAGTGTTTTTATGGCAAAAGGATTCATAATATAATGCAAATGGAAAAAAAAAACGTTAATGAAAGGAATTTAGTGAAGAGACTTCTAAACAGAATAAGAATAGTCTACCATAAGTGTTCAAAAATAAATTAACAAATTAAAAAAAAATACCAAGTAACTTTTGTGCTATTTACTTTCATACCCGCTCAAGTACGGTTTAATATATACATTTAAACTAAAAAAAAAAAAAATAACTGCAAAAGTTGTATGCGGTTCCTTTTTTAAAGGTATGAATTTAAAACGTTTCAATACATACAGAAACATTTAGGGCTAAATTAATTTCTTGCTTTTAATTAAGTATGTTTATTTAAAAAAAAAAATTAATAAAAAGTGGTTAAACTTCAACAATATTATTTTTTGGCCAAATTTAAGGATGTAAAAATATTTAAAAAAAAATCTTTTCAAGTAAAAATAACAGATTTTAATTTTTTTATAATAATAATAATTTTTCAATAATTTTTTTAATATAAATTTGACTCACCGTATTTGCTACTATTTTAATAATTATGTCAAATCTATGAAAAATAATTTTTGGTGGTTTGTTTAAAATAACTAAAAACTGATATTATACAAGCTTGTATTAACACAACTAAATAACAGTTAAATTTTATATATTATTCTGCGAAATCCGACTCCAACTTTTCATTTATCAAAAAGGAACATATTTCAATGAATGCATGCAATCATTTGAAATGAAAGGTATAAATTCGCAAAATGTTTTCTTGTCCCTAACTGTACCTTTCTGTTAGAAAACACCCGAAAATCAAGCTACGACGAAAAAGAAAGGAGGTTATGACGTCACCAGCCGACATGCCCCGTTTTCTGCAGAAGCGCGTTTCCGGCGTTTTTCAAACATGAATAACTACAGAAATAATTGGGGGAAAATTTGTGGGGGATATATTTGGACTCCAGGGACCTCAATCTACAATTGTAGCTACTTTAAAACAATATTTAAGACTTGTGCAAATTCTCTATTGGGTACCAACTGGGTCACCACAAAGTGTTTTGACTTTAAATTTAGTTTAAAATATTTCCAAAATACAACTTACTATTTTTAATGCTAATAAGTTATACAATTTATAATGTTTACTTAGTGGAACATTGAAATCAATGCATAAGAAAGCAAATAAAATTTTTTGTGACATTTCTTATTTTTTCAAATGTTTATTTCTAATTTCATTAAAAAATATAAACAATATGCATTATATCTGCAGGATCTCATACTGGAAAGTACTTTAAAATTAACCTAACCTGCCATATTTTAGTATTTTGATACTGTCTATAATGGAGATAAATAAAGGTATACAGGCTAAACAAACTAAACCAAATTTAGTAATTGTGGAAATTTTATATTCCTGAGCTGCTTTTAGAAGAGCATAAGGTTAAAATGCAGTATTGAGTGGGAAGAGATTCCCTTGTTAAATTTTCTTAAACTGATACATTATTCGCCAAATCTTCATACTTGGTGAGCTGATAATTAAAGTATCTTCCATTTAAAAAGTACTAGTAGTTTAGAAGATTACACTGTTTTGAATCCGGTTAATTTTTTCTACACACACATATTTTATGTGCAAGGTAAACAATGTGGAAGGAGCATTATCCCTGACGAATCCCATAGGAATTATGATTTTTGGCAATGTTTCTCAAAAATGATCAAATAAAGATATCCACATTGTATTTTAACCTAGTAACAAAAGGTCAACTACTTTCATTGTAATTATGACATGCTTTCTCAGTCTTTGCGTTTGTAGAGAGTCTTAGAGTTTATACTCCTTCATCTTAAGTATTTTTCACACAAATTCACACTTATAAGTCCTTTTGCTCGATGCAAAACATTTTTTTTCAAGCTAATGATTTCCCAGACATATCACAATGCATATCTTCTCTCCTGAATGATTTATTAAATAATGTTGATTGAGCTTGCACTAAATAATTTCAGAACAGCTATGATATAACAGCCTGTCTGTTCATTGGCGAGCTTGAAAATTTAACGTAGGGTTAATACATATCCAGTTTTATGAAATATAAAGTGGAATGTTAAAAACATTTGGGCATTTTCGGTGCTTGGCAACGTAACACAAATAGCAAAATTAAGAACATCCATTATATCAGCAATTCCACAATTTCTTACAAATTTTACATTTAAACAGCTTTCCCTGGTACAGCTGTAATATAATTGTCGATATATTATTTGGTGAGCTGGAAAATTTAACACAGGGTTACTGTACCTATTTGAGTTGCAGGGAATATTAACTGAAATGTTTATCACAATTCGGCTTTATCATTGCTTGGCAATGTATCATAAATTGCCAAATCCTGACTGGTCATTACATCATAGCTGTTACACAATTTCCTGCAGACTTTACATTTAAATAGTTTTTCCTGGTAAAGCTATGTAATAATGACCCATATGTTAATTTGTGACTTTTGGCAAGCTGAAAAATTCAACCTAGGGTTGCTATATGTATCGAGTAATATGAAATATTAAGTAAAAAGGTTTATTACATTTAGGCTTTTTTTATTGCTTGGCAACATAACACAAATATCTGAATCAAGACCAGCCATTATATCATAGCTTAGCATCATAGCTTAGAAAATTTTACGTCGGGTTGCTATATCTGTTTGAGTTGTATGAAATATGAAGTGGAATATTTATCACATGTAGGCTTTTTTTATTGCTTGGCAACATATTATAAATCACTAAATCGAGACTGATCATTCCATCATAGCTGTTCCACAAATTTTACAATTAAACAGTTTTTCGTGCGTCCATAAATGTGGAGTGCCCTTCCTATTAAATCCGCCACACTAAACTTTAATTCTTCAAGGTGGTTTGTTATATGCAAGTCGAAGTTTGTGAACCGAGTAACTATTAATAATCTACTTTTTGGTTTTATTAACCTTTTTACCTTTCTTCCCATGCTTCCTCAGCTTATGCTTGAGCATATACTCTCTCATCTTAAACATTTTCGGACACAAATCACACTTGAAAGTCTTCTCGCTGACCTCATGCGTCGCTCGATGCAACACAAAATTATTCTTCAACGCAAACGACTTCGAACAAATATCACACTTGTACATCTTCTCCCCGGAATGGGTCAACAGATGTCGGTCGAGCGTGCACCGCGCCCCAAACGACTTCCCGCAAATTTCACATTTAAAAGGCTTCTCTTTAGTGTGCGTCCGTAAATGTGCCAGAAGGTTGTCTTTTCTATTAAACCCGCGTCCGCACTCCTCACACTTGAACCTTAATTCTTCAAGGTGACTTGTAATATGCTTGTCGAAGTTGCTTTTCGCACTGTAGGATTTGGGGCACAGAGTACATTTGAAGGGCTTTGAGTCCAAGTGGGTGCCTAAGTGTTCTATGAGGTGCTGTTTCCGACTGAATGTTTTGTCGCAGGAGTCGCATTTGAATGGTTTCTGGCCCTTGTGGGTAGCCATGTGTCTGTTCAGTGACCCACGGGTGGTTAAGGTTTTGTTGCAGATGTCGCATTTTTGGCGTTCTTTGGGTTTGTCCACACTTATTGAGGAACTCATATTTTGGAATGATGAGCAGTTATCTTCACTTTGTTGTTGGAAGGTTGAAGCTGAGTCGTCAGTCTCATATACACATGAACTTGTGTCTTGATTTTCGTCATCTTGGGAAGCCAAGTTTAAGGTTAAAAGATCCATTTTTTTTAGAATAAGAGCTGAAGATGATGCTGTTAAGCAATTTTTAGTTGATAGTTAAAATATCAGTTGAATAACAAAACTTTTTACAAACAATGTTAAGTTATGAGAAGTTTTGGTTTCAAAGTAAAGTTAACTCGTTAAATCTTAAATTAATAAACTAGAAGCTAGTCATTTTAAGGCAATAACAATGTATTTTTACATAAAATAGAGTATAGATTAAAAATATTTCCGATTCTTTCGATTGCTATGATTCCGACCCCGTTTGTTTATTTTTTAATTTGCTTTCTGGTTTGGAGCTATATATCACAGAAATAAAATATAGGTTAAAAAAATACAAATAAATTTATTATCGAGCTCATTTTAAAGAAACATATAAAAAACTTTTATACACTATTTTAAAAAATTCAAATCTAAATACTAGAAAGCAATATTTGTTATTTTTCATCTACTATATTTCAAGCTGTGTAAACTATTCGAATGTGTGTTTTGATTTGTTTATCTTCGTTGTTTGTTCGCGTTTCGTGACACATATTTCGCGAATTTTTATTTTTAAATTAATGGATTATTTCAGTTTATAATTTTTTTTAAAATAAATATGATTAAAGCTATATTAGTATTCAATAATCATGGAAAGCCTAGGCTTTCAAAGTTCTACCAGTTCTATGTAAGTTTTTGCTAAAAGAAATTTGGTTTAGTATTTGAATTATCTTGATAATTTTCATTGTTTTTGACTGAATATTGTATGATTCTATTTTTTAAGGTTAATGTGCTTGCCTTTTTAACTACTGGTAACTCTTCCTTGACCTACGAGTATAATAATATTCAAGAAGAGTATCAGTTTTATGCTTCAGCCAAAGTTACCTCAGCTTTTGTTTGGAGGGGAACTCAAAATCGGGCAATTTTATTAGAATTAGAGATGCACCGAATATTCGATTACTATTCGGTATTCGGCCACTTTAGCCGAATATTCGGTTTGGCCGAATTGCTTTACTATTCGGCCGAATAGTGAAATTTAAATTTTTTCAAAATTCTTCATGTTAATTCATCTTCTAAAACGTCGAAAAAATTCCCAAACAGGACTTGTTTTCGTTTTTGATAGACTCAAATTCTTAAGTTTTTGTTATTTATAATGTTAAATCAAGCTTTACTCAAGTTGCATTAAATAAACATGTCTCTTTAGGGGAACAGTTACTGTGAGTGGGCTTTAAAAAACCCCAATAATTACCATATGTATCGCAATTGTAAACCATGGATTTATTATTATTATTTCTTTTTAATTTTTATTCTACCTCGGATCCACCTACTTTTGTTTATGTTTTCATACTTCTATTTTAGTTTTCGTGTTGTGATTTTTCCAAGTTACACTTCTTTAAATTCTTGTTTTAATAACAAACAAGTACCACTTTATTGTGTGTTGCTTTAATTAAAAATTTAATAGCTATACTGTATTTAAATTATTGTGTGATTGTGTACTTATATGTTTGTGTTGAGTTGAAATTGATGAATAATAAATACAACTTAGATCTGACAAAAAATAAAAATCGGTTTAGGTTGGCCGAATATTCGTTATTCGGACAAATTTGGTATTCGGTGCATCCCTAATTAATTCCCATTGGAAATATTCTGTTTGGAGGCGTTTGTACATTTTTGGTGACCATCACTTTCACCCGTGCAATGGAAAAGTACCCACTATCCCTTTAAAATAAATAACTTTCGTTTCAGCCTGAAGATATGCAGCAGCAAATCATTCGAGAAACTTTCCAACTTGTTAGTAAACGAGATGACAACGTCTGCAACTTTCTAGAAGGAGGAAGGTAAAGTATTTGCTAAAAAAAATAGTATATTTTGCAGCTTGAATGTTGGAAGAGCTTCCTTTATACCTCTTCTCAAAGAAAATCTTCCATTTATTCGATGTGTTATAGATGAACATATTGGTCAAAAGTTTGTTCTGTTTTTCAATTGATATAAGTCAGGTTTTTTTTAAAAAAAAGTACTGCCAAAAAGGGTAACTTTAGCCCGAGTATAAAACCCTTGTACTGACTTTCTTTCCAAATATTTGCTACAGCTATAATATATAGGACGGTCTATTCACTGGCAACTTTAACGTAGGATTGTTATAGCTATTAGTATTTAGTTTTAGCATTTATTCGATGTGTTATAGATGAACATATTGGTCAAAAGTTTGTTCTGTTTTTCAATTGATATAAGTCAGGTTTTTTTAAAAAAAGTACTGCCGAAAAGGGTAACTTTAGCCCGAGTATAAAACCCTTGTACTGACTTTCTTTCCAAATATTTGCTACAGCTATAATATATAGGACGGTCTATTCACTGGCAACTTTAACGTAGGATTGTTATAGCTATTAGTATTTAGTTTTAGCATTTATTCGATGTGTTATAGATGAACATATTGGTCAAAAGTTTGTTCTGTTTTTCAATTGATATAAGTCAGGTTTTTTTTAAAAAAAGTACTGCCGAAAAGGGTAACTTTAGCCCGAGTATAAAACCCTTGTACTGACTTTCTTTCCAAATATTTGCTACAGCTATAATATATAGGACGGTCTATTCACTGGCAACTTTAACGTAGGATTGTTATAGCTATTAGTATTTAGTTTTAGCATTTATTCGATGTGTTATAGATGAACATATTGGTCAAAAGTTTGTTCTGTTTTTCAATTGATATAAGTCAGGTTTTTTTAAAAAAAGTACTGCCGAAAAGGGTAACTTTAGCCCGAGTATAAAACCCTTGTACTGACTTTCTTTCCAAATATTTGCTACAGCTATAATATATAGGACGGTCTATTCACTGGCAACTTTAACGTAGGATTGTTATAGCTATTAGTATTTAGTTTTAGCATTTATTCGATGTGTTATAGATGAACATATTGGTCAAAAGTTTGTTCTGTTTTTCAATTGATATAAGTCAGGTTTTTTTTAAAAAAAGTACTGCCGAAAAGGGTAACTTTAGCCCGAGTATAAAACCCTTGTACTGACTTTCTTTCCAAATATTTGCTACAGCTATAATATATAGGACGGTCTATTCACTGGCAACTTTAACGTAGGATTGTTATAGCTATTAGTATTTAGTTTTAGCATTTATTCGATGTGTTATAGATGAACATATTGGTCAAAAGTTTGTTCTGTTTTTCAATTGATATAAGTCAGGTTTTTTTTAAAAAAAGTACTGCCGAAAAGGGTAACTTTAGCCCGAGTATAAAACCCTTGTACTGACTTTCTTTCCAAATATTTGCTACAGCTATAATATATAGGACGGTCTATTCACTGGCAACTTTAACGTAGGATTGTTATAGCTATTAGTATTTAGTTTTAGCATTTATTCGATGTGTTATAGATGAACATATTGGTCAAAAGTTTGTTCTGTTTTTCAATTGATATAAGTCAGGTTTTTTTAAAAAAAAGTACTGCCGAAAAGGGTAACTTTAGCCCGAGTATAAAACCCTTGTACTGACTTTCTTTCCAAATATTTGCTACAGCTATAATATATAGGACGGTCTATTCACTGGCAACTTTAACGTAGGATTGTTATAGCTATTAGTATTTAGTTTTAGCATTTATTCGATGTGTTATAGATGAACATATTGGTCAAAAGTTTGTTCTGTTTTTCAATTGATATAAGTCAGGTTTTTTTTAAAAAAAGTACTGCCAAAAAGGGTAACTTTAGCCCAAGTATAAAACCCTTGTACTGACTTTCTTTCCAAATATTTGCTACAGCTATAATATATAGGACGGTCTATTCACTGGCAACTTTAACGTAGGATTGTTATAGCTATTAGTATTTAGTTTTAGCATTTATTCGATGTGTTATAGATGAACATATTGGTCAAAAGTTTGTTCTGTTTTTCAATTGATATAAGTCAGGTTTTTTTTAAAAAAAGTACTGCCGAAAAGGGTAACTTTAGCCCAAGTATAAAACCCTTGTACTGACTTTCTTTCCAAATATTTGCTACAGCTATAATATATAGGACGGTCTATTCACTGGCAACTTTAACGTAGGATTGTTATAGCTATTAGTATTTAGTTGTATGAAGTGGAATATTTTCTACATTAAAGCATTTTTGTTGCTTAAAATGTAACACAAATCACCAAATAGAGACCGGCCATTATATCACAGCTGTATTTAATGCCAAGCATGTTGAAGATTATGATAAGTTTTTTTAGCAATGTTTTTTTTTTCTGAAGATGTTTGCTAATTTAATTGATATGTGATATTGAAAAAATAACAATTAAGCAAAAAATCATACCTAAATTGATTTGAGTTTTTTTTAGTTAATTGATATTTTGATCATTTGAATTCCAATATAATTTAAGCCTTTGTTATAACCATTGATGTTTTCTAATTGTAGTTTAATAGGAGGATCCGACTTCAAACTAATATATCGCCACTATGCCACCCTTTACTTTGTGTTCTGTGTCGACTCTTCCGAAAGTGAACTTGGAATATTAGATTTAATTCAGGTAGCATTGTACAGCTTGAACTATTTTTAATATTATTTGAATTTATTTATAACTTTCATATTATGTTCTAACCCTATTATTTTTTTAAAAAGTATGTAAACAACAGGTGTGAGTGTTTTTTAATTGGTTAATTCAATAGAATTCACATAATTATAAATAAAATGTGTGTGTACAATATATTATTTTTTTTTATACCTTTTTTTTTTTACCGTCGTTCTTACTACTGGCTAGAAATAATAGGTGTACAATAAATTGCTAGAAATATGCAAACCTTAAATTCATACCTGTTTGCATACATAATAATAAAGAATAAATAATAAAAGCATCTAATAATACATAATATAGTTATTTATGCAACTAGTGTAAAAAGTAAGGTTTTTTAAACAAGTTGAATAAACACGAGCAAGGTACGAGCGAGTGAAATAAATTCACGAGTCTAAAAAAGGCTATTTTCAGCGTGTTGTCATACGCTATTTTTTATAATAACGTGCAAAAAAAGTATTTATTAAATTGGCATTCATTGATTGGCTTATTAATTATTTTATTTTCAGTTCAAACGATTTGAAGGTGATTATTTTAAAATCGTGTGCAAAAAGTATTTCTTAGATTGGCATTGGAAATAAGACGCCAAATAAAGAATCACGTTCAAATAAAGAATTTTACACCAATAACAAAGCCTCCGAATAAAATATCATGTTCAAATAAAGAATTTTACACCAATCAGATGCTCTTATTTACTTTGTCGCACTAGTGCATTAAAGTAACATTGAAACACGATTTTGTTAAAGCATCACTTTTGCCATGATTATTGATTTGAAAAAGTTAGTTTTTTTGCACGATATTATAAAAAATAATAAAAGCATCTAATAATACATAATAAATAATAAAAGCATCTTGGCACTGCTTAATTTATATTTTTGGTCCACTTTTTGAAAAAAATATTTATTAAAAATGTTAAAAAGATTTAAAACTGCTTTAAAAATTGCAGTTTGTAATATTTGTGTTTTTATAACTTGTAAAATTCACTTGAATTTTGGCCTCAATTGTATAAGTTTTCATCAACTTTTATGAAAATTATTATTTAATATGCTTTTTGTGTGTTAAATTTTTTTGCTGATTTTCATTTATCTACCCTCTCTCTGATACTAATGTATTTTTTATTCTTAGGTTTTTGTAGAAACGCTTGATAAGTGCTTCGAAAATGTCTGCGAATTGGATTTAATTTTCCATGTTGACAAGGTAAAAAAAAATCATAATATTATTTGATTTTATACATATTTTCTTTGTAATATAAAATAAAGTAATAATCAAATTATTGAATCCAAATAAATTATAAATTTTGAACCTTACGTTTAGTCTATGCTTTTATGCTTGCATTAGATATAACTTTCCATGTTAACAATGGAAAAAAAAACTGCATGATTTTATTTGGTTTCATACATTTTATATTTATAGTAATGAATAAATTAACAATCAAATGATTATTGAATTCAAGTTATAAAAAAGATAAAATTATAATTTAAAAAACAAAATTAGGTACATTTTACATTTCTATGTCTTTATACTTGTGTTTTTCTTTTCCTTAAAATTTTGTTTTCTATTATTTGTTCATTTTATGCACAATCTATATATATAGTACTCTTATACGGAACCCAAATTTCCTTATATTTCTATCTCTGGAATGGCAACAGTCGAAATGAACAAAAATACTACAAAATTTCAAAATGGCCGACTGAAAACAACAAAAAAGTGTTTCTTCAGGAATGGTTTGAAAAGGGAAAAATAACTATAAATATTATGCACAAAACATAGTTCGATACGGCAGAAAAACATTAATATACTTTTTGAGAAAAGCACTACGAAATAACACAAGGATTGGCAATTTCGGGAATAGCTGCAATAAGGCAAAAAAAACAACAACTTTAGGATATAATCAGTAAGTTTAACTTTAGAGATGCATAATATTAGGGACGTTTAATGTATAAAAATTTAAATTATAATTTATTAACCTAAAGGACCCTGTCCGGATTTGGCGTCTTTTCTTGAAAACGGTCGACTAAAATGACCAAAAATATTACCCATTTTCAAAATGGCTGACTGAAAACAACAAAAAGTGTACTTTCAGGAATGATTTTAAAAAGGCGAAAAAGGAAAAAAATAACTATGAATATTATGCCCAAAACATAGTTCGATACGGCAGAAAAACATTGAATATAATTTTTTTTGAAAAAGCACTACGAAATTATAGGATTACGAAGAATTGGCAATTTCAGGAATAATTATAAAAAGGCCAAAAATGAAAAATAACCATGAATATTATGTGCAAAACGTTGTTCGATACGGCAGTAAAACAGAAAATATACTTTTTTTTTACTAAAAACACTACGAAATTAGTAGATTGCAAAGGATTGAAATTTTACAAGTAGTGGCGAAGCGTCATATTTGGCACAACATCGCCCAAAATGCGATACTTGGCGATTTCCCCAAAAATTTGTCGCCAAGGTTTGCCATAAAATGGATTTGGCGGGGTTACCAGATTTGGCAAAGCATTGCTGGACATGCTTCAGTTAGCCTAAAGAATCGTTCCCGAATTTGGCGACCATTAGAAAATCTCGCCAAGTCGAAATGACAACAAACTCCGGCCGGCAATTGCCGAGATGGTTGCCATCTCCAATGAAATTTCAAAAATGAAAATGAAATGTTTATTTTCTTTTTAATTTTTGAAAAATTTAAAAGAAAATAAACTTTTATGTAACAGGAAAAATTCATTAAATTGCTGACCATTATGGAAAACGTGGAACGAAATGCCGAAGAATTTATTTTTCAAAAGTAAATAATTATTTAAAATCGTTAAGCATATAATTGATAGAAGGTTGGTGTAAAAACTTCAGAATAAATTATATACATTTAAGATTTAAATGGATTAACATAATACCGATTTTCGGGGCTACCAGATTTGGCGTAAAATTGCCGGGCACGATTCTTTAGGTTAACCCATGCTTCTTTAGGTTTACCTTATAATTTTGATTGACTGAACTACCAAACACTATTGTTAATAAAAAAACAGGCGTATAATTTTATAAGCATTAATTTGTTATTATTTTATTTTAAAAGGATACCAAAGGCTAGACTAAAATATTTCAATGAACGGTGAGCGAGCGAAGCGAGCCTGGATCGCGAAGCGATCCAAAGGGAACTGCGCAAGCAGTTCCCGGGGGTTGGCGAGCGATAGCGAGCATGGGGCGTGCCACCTAGTTTATATTATTACATTTGTGTTCAACAAATAATTCAAAATTGTTTTTGTAATACAGTTATACATTTTGTTTTAGCTAAATTTATCTTGCTTAGTTTTATAATTTTTTTTAACTATTGATATTGTTAAACACAGCATTTGCATTCCAAATGAAGATTTCTAGAATGCGTTTTGACAGAGTGCCTTAGACTTGACTATTACTATGTACCTTTTTACTACAAAGAAACTATTTATAGTTTTAAATTATTTTATAGAAGTATAAAATAAAATTTTACTATTTGTAAATTTAATAATAGATTCCTCATCTTAGAATCACCATAGATTTCTGACACTGTTTTTTTTGTGTGAACTACTGAGAATGATCTTAATAAGAGAAATATTTTTAATGTTCACTCACTAACAACGGTCGGTCAACAGAGAGACAAATTATCAAGGTTCTACAGCAGGGATTGGAGTAACGCGTTACTTGTAACAGTTACTTTCTTTGGGTAACGTTGTTACATTTTCAGAACGTACCTGTAACTGTAACTTAGTTACTTTTAGCGGTAACGAAGTAACGAAAAATGTCGTTACTTTTCCGTTACTTTACGACGGCTGTCTGATGCCAATTTTGAAATTCTACTCCTAAAAAAAAATTGAAACATTTTGCATTCCCGAAATACAAACTTTTCTTGGGAGGGAAAAAGTAAAGCATATAGAATTGTCCCCTTTGGCTGATAAAGGCGTGACGGCGTCTTTCAGACAGAATTGTTACAGTACGAATGTTTTTCCTTGTCTGTTTATATTTCTAAGTATCACATTATAAGCCCCGCACAATTACAGGCATCTACGGAAAAGAAGGGTTTTAAAATAAATCACGCTAACTGCCAAGCAGGTTGGATCCCTCACTCCAAACCCCTTTGTGTTTTGCCTGAATGGGTTCTACAACAATTTGACCAACAACAAAGTCCTTCCCCTCGAAGAAGGGTGGGGAGGGGGAGACGGAGATTTCGCGTTCATTCTTGAGATACCCCTCGTTTACAGATGGACTCGTTGTATTATGATTATATATCAGGGTAAAAGATTAAAATTAATTATAATTTTTTTTTATTAATTATAATTTCAGTGTTTTGTTTGAGCTTATGTTTCGTTTATCGTGCTTCTCTTTGAAAAATGGTAAGATGGCTAAATTTAAATTTTTCTTATAACTTGAAATTTCAAAAAATAACTTTCCAATCCCTGTTCTACAGTATGTTACAAAAAGAAGTTTAAAAAGTCCTTATTTGTCTATAAGTTTTAAGTAAGAACTTAGTATAAGTTAAAACTTTTTCTTGCAGCTCATCTGATAATAAAATGCATTACAATTTTGTCAATACAGAAAATTAAAACAATATAGATGAAGTAGAAGTTTGCAATTTATCATTATATTTCATTGAATATACATTATCTGTTAGAGGTCAATTTCTAAAATCTAACTGATGATTTCGATTTAATTTTGTCTTGATAATATTTTGACAAAGTATGCTCACTCACTTCTCCACATTATCTCCATTTAATTGTATCAATAAAGTTAATTTTTTTTTTTAAAATTGTGATTGATCCTACAAAATTGCATGTCCTAAATGATTAAAAACTTCTGTAGGTATCTCTAAAGCTTGCTTTATATATAAAAAAAAGAACTACTTAATAAATTTTTCTCCTAGTCCTTATTTATAAATAATTACAGTTGAATTTAAGTTTAGGAGAAATATTGATTGTTTGTTAATCAAGGTTGTGTATTGAAGTTAATTTATTAGAAATCAAACAAGTTAATTGATTGCTATTGAAATGAAATCCCTAATTCATTGTAATATTCTATTCAAACTTTTGATGACTAATGTAACTAATTAAATTAATTTCTTCTCTTTGTCTTCTAAAATCGCAACTTCTCATTACTTTTTAATCAAAGAAGAATATTTATTGTATTTTATTTATATTTTAGGTGCATTACATACTGAATGAGTTGGTCATGGGCGGAATGGTATTAGAAACCAACATGTCTGAAATTATTACGCGGATAGAAGAACAAAACAAGCTTGAGAAGCAAGAGGTAGAGCTTTTTTTCAGGATTTTAAACTCTCACCCTCAATAACCATTTTTGGTGTGCAAAATTGATGATTTAATTAAATAAGTTTTCCATTTTTTAAGGTTTATTTTTAACCTTAAAAAATGGAAATAAAAAAAGTTTAGAAAAAATCTTTTTCATTATATAAAATTGCAGGGTGTGAAAAAAATGCGTTTTTGCAAGACTTAAAATTTCCGTTCTAGCTAACTAGTCACTTCTTGCATAAAGAGTTAATGTGCTCTAAACATCTCTAACGTCTAAAAGCTCATTTTTGAAAAAAAACTCAAAATTACACATAATTTTGAAAATCACCTGTATATTTCTTAACATTTTACCAGAAGTTTAAATTCACTGGAACGTATACCTTTTTGATTCACACAAGAGAAACAACAGAGGCACAAGAAAAATTTGATGATCAAAAGTTCAGAAAAATATCTTTTTCGGATAACTTTGAATGACCTATGTGCTAAAAGTCAACCATTAAATTGATGGATACTATGGAACTAGAATAACACAAAATAATTGTCACTGAAATGGTACTCGTGGTGAAAAAAGTATTGCTATATATAAGTTAGTTAGGTTTTTTTTCAACGGATGGACTATTTAATTTTATACACACACAGACACAGCTTTTGCCCCGTTCCAGTGCGCCCATTCCCCCTTAAGTAATGGTTTCCTAAGATAACGGCACCGTCACCGTAACTCTACGCGTGACGTCACAGATTCGCTCCGCTACAATTCCGATCGTAATGTTTACGGCGAATGCGGTTTCCTCGAAATGAAGAAACGTAATCCGCAACCAATCGAAACGTAAACAAACCGACACATCGTGATTTTTTAGCCGGTTCGTAACTTCAATCAATATAAAAATGAGTTTGGATTATGAAAATTTAGCTCTGCTAAGATCCGTTACGGTTATGATTAACGTGTTGTTAGGAAACCATCGCCATACATTTGTACGTAAAAGGTTTCTGTGACGTCATACGTAACCGTTACGAATCTGGCGGATGACGGCACCGTAATCTTAGGAAACCATTACTTTAAGCAACAAGCCTTTTAATTTGTCATCCTGAATGTCCTTTTCCAGGCTGGCCTCTCTGCTGCCCCGGCTCGTGCCGTTTCCGCCATGAAAAACATGAACATTCCCCAACAGATCAAGGACATGAAACTGCCAGACCTGCCCTCCATATCCACACTCAAGTTCTGAACCGATCCTCTCATCACACTTCTGTGCCTGTTCGAATTTATGATACAGTTGCACTTTACTAACCCCCTAAAGAATAAGCACATTTTCTTAACCTCAAGGTTTTGTGCGTACCATTCATACCTTCCTAAAAATGCTTACTTTAAGTTTTAATAAGTTTATTTATCATTGTAACATAAATTGTTCTATAGTAAACTCATATTTCCTTGCACAGAAGCCACGACCATGGGCAGAGCTATAAAACGAGTGGAGCAATTAGATAAAGACAAAATAAAACGCATGAAATTTTCTCTTCATCTGATTGCTCCGCGCGTTTTATAGCTCCGCCCATGGTCGTGGCCTCTGTGCAAGGAAACTATGAGTTTAACTATACATACATTGTTCAGGACTATTGCCTTTATTTATCTAATGTTTTGTTCATTTGGATAAACCTAAGCAGAAAGCTAATTTTCTCATGGAAAATTTTCTTGATCGTTGTTAATGAGTTAAGTGTTAAGTTGTTTCCAATACATGAATTAAAAAGTTTTAACTGAAATTTTTAAAAATTATATTTCGCTTACAGATAATTATAAATGTCTCTGTCATACTTTAAATTTTAAACTTCATTAAAATTGTAACATTTATAAATTTGTAAAAATACCACATATGGTTTATACATCTGTATCCCTCAGAAGGTTGAGCATGAGTCGCTAAATGATTCTATAACCAGATTGTGTTCTTTTACAAGTATAATTTAGTTGGACTATATAGAGTTGTTTTTTTGTAATCTTGCGATTGTTACGGAAGTAAGAATGAAATATCTTACCTGTATGTTTCATAGAAATTTCCCAGAAATTAAATTTCTTAAATCGTATTAATTAAAATGAATTGTGATGCATTTTCTTAAAATTTAACTTATGTTTTCTAAATAAGAATAAAAAAAGTTTTGTACCCTCTAGTGCATACTGTTGCCATTCGGCAACATACACTTTGATCCAGTTTATGAATGTTAATTACAAAAGCATTTATCGTCAAGTTTAGCGACTTATGTTTGGTAAAGTGCAATGTATCGTTTTTGTAAATGTTCCGCGATTTTTTACATTTGCGGGATTCTTCTTTGTTAAGTCTGGAATCACCAGGAAAGAATTTTTTTTACTCAGATCAGAGGTTCCCAAACTAGCCTATGCTATGCCTTAAATGAATTTTTTTAAAAAAGGAATTTAAAAAATTAAATTAACAAAAGCAAATTTTTTTTAATCCTCTCCAGATACTTATTACAATAAAAAAATTACCAGTTTTCATTAACATGAAATTTTCTCATGGTTTTTAAATGTTTATAAAACAGTTACTTGCAATTGAATTTTAAACTGATGTTATTTCTTGTAGGTATTAAACTAACCCTATTTCTATACTTTCAAATGGTGTAACTTGGCTCTCGAGGGTCACTTTGGTCCAAGCTTTTCAAGCTAATAACTTCTTATTAAATATACTTTTTCAATTAGTGGCTACTGTGCCTTGACAAATGACTAAAAAATATTCAAGGAGAAAGTCAGTTCTAGAGTTTTATGCTTGGGCCAAAGTTTAACTTTCAATTTCAGACAGTCATAATTTCAGACATGTTAGAAACCAACATGTCTGAAATTATTACTCGGATAGAAGAACAAAACAAGCTTGAGAAGCAAGAGGTAGAGCTTTTTTTTCAGGATTTTAAACCCTCACCCCCAATAACCATTTTTGGTGTGCAAAATTGATGATTTAATTAAACAAGTTTTCTATTTTTTAAGGTTTATTTTAAATTTCAGACAGTCATAATTTCAGACATGTTAGAAACCAACATGTCTGAAATTATTACGTAACTTTAAATTTCAGACAGTCATAATTTGAGCCCTTTAAATTTCAGCCTGTCCAAAGTAAACTCTTTAACTGTAAGCTAAAAAAAATTTAGAAAAATTATTATTTGTTTATTTAAAGTAACTATTGTACCGCCCTTCCCCTGCTACACTTTAAACTAAAAAATTCCTGAACAGTATTCAGAAAATTCAGTCATAATTGTTCTAAGTGTACTTAATCTTAAGAATTCTTAAAGACCAAAACTTGGATCAAAGTTTTTTCATTGATATATATTTTCTCATGGTTTTCTCCCTCATAAGAATAAGATGACTTTCGGCTTGTAGTTTAGGAATCTCTGCAATAGTCTGTCGTGGGCAGGTAAACCACAGTATATGGACTAATGACTTCGACCATTCTTGTAAACATTTAATAACTCTAACTTGTAACAAAGTATATTGAAAGACTTATTATTTCTGAGCAAAAACGGTCTAGTTCATTGTTATGGTTACTGCAGTTTACCTGCCCACGGCAGTAGTATGTGTGTAAGTTTATTGTTTGTTAAGAAAAATATTAATTTTGTAAGGTAGCTTTCATATATTTTATTAAATCGCAATCGTAGTTTTCAATTGATTCGGATAACAATTGTTGAAAAGCTATTCGGATTTTTTGCTGCATGAAAAATATTATATGTATATTATATGTGTACGTATTTAAGGAAACTGCTGATAAATGTTAAAAAAAAAAAAATGTGCTTTTAAATTTAACAGCTTTCCCAGTAACATATGCAATAAAAAAAATTTGATATTTCTAAAATCAATTGAAAATTTTGGATATTCTTGTTAAAAGGATTAAAAGTTAACATCTATAACACTTTTTCAGATATTGAAAAAAAGGTAGTTAAAAATATGTTTAAAAACCATTGAAAAGCAATTGTTAAACGGCATTAGTTGTGTGCTGTAAAATTTTTTAATTTTTTTTACAGATATTTACCACATTATATCAGTGTCTAAGGATATATTTAATTTATATTGTTATAAAATTGTGTGTTTATTAATTAAAATCAATTTGACTTAAGACTATGAGTTAATTTTATGGTTTTAATGAAATAAGCTACACATTAAAAAATATTAATTTATTTAGTTTCCCAATATAGTCGAACCTCATTAACACGAACTTGCTTATCACGAAATTTCGCTTAAGATGAACTGAAAGCATTTCCCCAGCCAAAAAAGCTGTGAGCCAATGCTTTAAAAATATCTTAACACGAAATCGTTTTAGACGAAATCCTGCTTAGCCCGAACAAAAAATCCGGAATTTGACCTGTTTTCTTAGTATTTCAAAGTTTTGAAGAAAAAATTAAACAAATCATTGAAAACATTAATTTTTAAAATTTAAACCTAAATTTTCTACAGTATGTAGTACTCCAAATGAATTTTATTAATTGAATTACTAACCGTATGCATGTATATTATTAGTATGTTACATTATAAAATTAAAATACTTTTTAAATGTTATTTTTTTTAATAATCACTATATCGTAAAATAATTCCTGGCAGTTGACATGAAATTCGGTTAACACAAAATGTTTCCGTGCTTCCTTCGAGTTCGCGTTAATGGGTTTCGACTGTACTATAAAGTTTTTATATTTATTAGATTCAAAATGATTATGAAAATAATTTGTTGCTTAGGGATTGCAATTTATTTTTTTTTATTTTCAAATTTTGTACATTGTTATAAATAATTTTTAGTTTATTGTTTTGTATAGTTGCACTGTACCATAACTTGTTTCAGCTATAATTAGTACTTTTTAAAAGTAGTAAACTGTATTCACATGCCTCTCGAGAGGATGTCTGTATCCAGGGCCAATAATAATTGGAGGGCTTGGAATACAATGAACCAAGTCCATAAAAAACCTTTTTTTTGCTACAGAGGTTCAGGGCCGGATTTAAAGATTTGCCGCCTATAGGCTACGATTGATTTGCCGCCCCTGTCACAATATTCTCCCCCCTTCGGGGAAAGGTAGCTGGTTAGCTGCAAAATAGGGTGGTATGTGCTGTTTAAAATAGATACACATATTAGAATCATCTATGTACCTTTACACACTAAATCGAAAGCGAAATAGGCGAATTTTTTAAATTTTCTACTATTTTTCTTTCAACTTCGAAATCCCGGAGGAGGGGAGCAATTGTCCTCGCAGCGATCATGTTTGCTACGAAATATTAGTACTATATACGTTTACGGTTTACGCATTAATGTAAATTATTTGTTTTCTTTCTTAAAAATATTCGTATCTTTATAATATTTTTTTATGCCGAATGCCGCTTTAATTGGTTGTAAAATTTGCCGCCCCCAAAAATTCGCTGCTCTAGGCTACAGCCTACTTAGCCTATTTAGAAATCCGGCCCTGCAGAAGTTTAAATTAAAAGCTTTAAAACAAAATTACCTCTTAATTTTTTTTTTTAAATAGCTGACCAGCGTGTATTATCTGAACTAAGACTTTTCATTATTTCACTAAAATTCTACATAACTTGTTAGTGGATGCAATTGTGCTGCCAACTTGAAAATGACAAAAAGTGGACTTGGTGGAAATGTTTTCTGAACCTTCCAATTAAAGGCTCATGTTCACTGTTATTGCACTTATTAAAAGAATTTTGTTGCTGAATTGTATAATTAGTGTTTAAGTAGTTCAATAAGTATCGTTTAAATAATCAAAAAGTAAACTTTCTGTAACATCCCAATTTCTTCGCTTCTCTTTGGAGGAGACCCCAAAAGATCTTTTGTAAAAGTTCCAATAGTTATAGATTTGTCAACCCAATAGTTTTTAAGGGGAGTCGGATGGTTCTATCATTATGAAATATTTTATATTTTGTTCCTTACACACAGCTTTCATTTAAACTGAGAATATTTCAAAGTATAATAAAATACTTTTACAGTGATTTTTTAAAAAATCTGTATTAAAAAAAACCCCAAAAAAATCAGATTTAAAGTTAAATATATATATTTTTTAGCAGAGATATTTAAAATTTCTCAGCTAAAACCAAAGAGTTATTAATGGGAAAAAATAATAAAACAAAATATGTTGATATCATATAGTTCCTGAGAAAAATGTTCCTAAAGTTAGGAAAATTAACAAGGGCGAGATAGAACCATCTGACTCCCTTTAAGTTAAGACTGCAAAGGAAAACTTTCTATATCTGCGGCTTGCTGTAGTGGTACTAACTTTTTTTAATATAGGTAGATATCTTATGTGTAGCTTTAGCATGACTTGAATTAGTTCACCTGGATATCTCAAAAATTTGTCACGCACTAAATATTATGTCCATGTGTAGAAACCTTTGTCAATATATATATATATTCAGACCTGTCAATATCTCATTGTTTTTATTTTTCTGGATTTCCTGGGCAAATGTAACAGTTTTGTTGGTTTTACGAAGAAGGTAGAAATTAGAAAATATTCGAAAATATATTGGATGCAAAGGATTGAAATTTACATTTTGTTATTGAAATCTGACGGGCCAAAAAAAAAAAAAAAAAAAAACGGTGACTCCAAAAAAAACAAAACAACGATGACTCCAAAAAAAAACCTTCACTATGTGTTTTTAAAGATAAAATTTGACTTTCTTTTATATATATTTTTTCCAGATATTAGTATGTTACAAAGTTATTATTACCTTATATGCGATTTGTAAACATCTTAAATTATTCCAGGATTTTCAGAACATTTCAGCTCTGATTATTGTATTGCCATTAGTAGTTTTAGAAATCTTACAAATAAGTATTTCTTTTTATATAAGACTGTTTTAATACGGAAGTTTAACTAAAAATTGTCATAAAAATAAAATTTTTAAAAATGTCGTATTAAGCACTGTCAATGTATATAAAATATTGATTTATGTAATTTTTTCAAATCTCTATTTTTTTTCTTCGAAAATGTTATTATCTTACCAGGTTTGTAATTTATTGAAACATATGATTTATATTTTCTATGTATTGAGCTTTGTAATTTATATTTTAAATAGCTAGAAAAATTATCTGTGTACAACTTGTGTTTGTCTTAATCCGTCTAGTAAATTTTTTTGTATGGTTTTTTACAAGTCAGTGTTTGTCAATTATTTTTAAGTATCATGTTAAGGGGTCAATGATTCGTAGTACTATAACTAAACAAGTTAAAACATACTTTTTACTTTCAATAAACTGATCTGAAATGTAAGGCCATGAAAGTATGAGGTCGAATATCTGGAATGAAGATTTTGTGTTTTCTACACGTTTTGGAGGGTGCTGATTATATCAATATGGTTTTAACATTGGTTCGCCTATTTGTCTATCTGAAACCACTTTACAACTCGAACTAATAGAGCTATGGACTTCAAATTTAGTATACGAGTTTCTATCCTAGTACCTGGATAATAAGATTAAGAGGTTATAATAGATTTTTGAGAAAATCGTGCATACGCAAAGGGTAGCTGCCATAGAACTTTTTGGTTATTAAAGTTATTATTACCTTAAATCTGTATTGCTCTATTGAGTGATAATTGAATTGTTTCTTCGTTATTTTACACATTCTCGTTTTCATAAACTAAAGTCTTATAAGAAATAAAGAGTAATTATCAAATCTATGTTTTAAAATCAAATAATTCTTTTGCTAGAGTTACCTGGGCGCTGGTAAGAGTTTTACAATATATTTTCCTACAGTAATTAGCTTAATATTATAACTAAGAACAATGGACAAGTTGCATGAAACGCGAAATTCATATATGTGTTTTTCTGGTACATTAGCAGCTGCAGATTCCGAATGTAAGGTTAAATATTCACAAATATGTTTAATTTCAACAAAAAATGCATTTGAAATTTGCCGAAAATGTACGTCACTGAAAACAGCTCTGACGTCAACTCTTATGTTTTTGGCGATGTTTCGATCTATGCTGTAATACACTTTATTAAATAGTAAACCTTACAATTTCTGCGAAACCTCATTAAAAGAAGACAATATTATTTGTAAACAGTTCATATCAAGGAAGTTAAACAGCTTGTTCCAAGTTAGGTTATTAGTTAAATTACACACACTAGAGCGCATATGAGCTATTGCAGAACTATTGACTGTTGGGTTGGATCTGATCGGAATAGTCGAGTGAAATCGTTCAACGTTTGAAGAAATTAACTGGAATGAACATGACATGTTTCTGTAAAATAGCATAACTTTTTAAAGAGTTTGATAAGGATGAAAGCACGTTTCACAGTTTCAAAAGCGATACAGTGAAACGTGATACGAAATAACACGCCAAGAACAAAAAAAAAGCCAACCGTGACGTCATCTGTTATGCTAAGAGAGGTTTAACAAGAGTGACGTATCATTAACTTTAAAAATGAATTTAAAAATAAATACATCTTTAAAACCAGAAATACTTGAGTTTTAGAGGTTTTTTAATATGCTTAATCGAATAAATATGTTTGTGGAAAACGCTGTAATTGTCCATTGAGCATATTTTTTAGATTCATTCATTTAGTAAATTCATTCTATTTAGTAAATCAGTCTAATTTTTATTTAAAAAAAATGACTTGTTATTTAACAGGATTTATGTGTTCGAGGTTTATGCATTTCACATGTCTTTGGATACTGCAAGCAAAGCTGGGGACACAAACAGGACAAATTTCGGAAGCACTTTTCTAATTTAAATCTTGAAAAATTTAACTAAATCAATTGATAACTGTCGCCATATTATTTTTTAAAAATCTTTATCAAGGGGTTTCTCTATTACACTGGGAAAGACGGGCTCGTTAAACTTGTTTAGTTCCAACTTCCAACAGCGTTAGTTTACAATGTTTCTCAAAGTTTCATTGTGTGGCAGCTCACTGCAGTATCTAGACTAATAACTTAAACTGACTTGCCACTCATATTTCTGGCCGTATGGCTGTTCTTTATCGTCATTCCCGCTACAACCGAGACCTTGATGGATGCCTGTTGCACGCCATGTAACTTTTTGCTCCAGTTTAACCATCATGTTATTACTTTTTCACCTCTCCCTCGGGAAGGTGCTCACTTGCCACCTATTTTTCATCTCGCCTCTCATTTTTGAGGTCCCATGTTTGGCTTCATCTTTTTGTTTGTCCCTTGTCCCATTCCTCGCCATTTGATTCCCTCACTCCCGCTCGAGGCTATTCCATGTTCAGCACTCATGTTCAAACTCTTGCCATACCGGAGGTGGTCCGCCTTTTAATTGTTTAATGTCGTCGTCGTAAGTCGAATGCATTTTGATTTTCAATGAAATCCAGATCTTGGAGGTGTTGCCATTCACAACGCAAAACAACCTCATTGAACTATTTTCAGAAGGCGGGGGCACATCCTTACAAAATATATTGAGTTTTAAATTGAAAAAAAAAAAAAACTGCGTAGGTTTAAATAAATAAACATGAATAACAGCGTTAATCTAACGAGCTATTTGGTTAAAAAAGCGCCATCTATCGGAGGAATAAGAAATCCCAGTTCTACGCGGCTTAACATTAGTTTTCGCTCTTTGACACGTTTCTTAGAATTTGTGCAAATATTATCCAGAGCGCTTTGGAATAAATGATTTCAAATGCTATAGTTAGAAAATGTTAATTGTCTTACTAAAATGGGGCATCTTTTTTACTAGATAGCATTTTTTTTTGTCGTGTCTATGAATAGCTGAATCAAATTGATCCATGAGTCCTGGTTACTGCATCTTAATTTCATTTGTAAATCGCTTGATATTATCGTCATTCAGGTCTATCAATGACCGCAAGACTCCCATTTATCCCACATTAACACTCATAGCTGGACACTAAACTTAAGATTACTTTTATTAAACTGAATCAAGCAGCCGCGATCAGAGGATTTTTTGCTAATATACTTTTTTGTCAATGTCTATAACGCAAAGATTTTATATTTTATGTATTTAATAAGCTTGGAAAACAATTTCTGTCAGCAGTTATAATGCATCAAATATAATCTTTAAAGCTATGCTGCTTCTAAACAAAATTCCATTTATGAATTAGTTTGTGCACTTGACTTTTTCATTCAAAAAACGGTTGTCGATAAATTATTATTTTTTTAATGAAAATATGGTTTCTGCATGCTTGCACATGAGTCCATTTTAAATCTTTAAAAAATAATTAATTCACCATTGCGGAGAAAAATTCCTGATCAAACATAACATTTTATAACATAGCATTACAAAACAACATTAATTTATAACAAAACATCATTTTATAACACTTTAACAAAAGAAATTCACAATTTTTATAAAGAATTTTCAAGAAATTTATATAGAAAGTTGCATTTTATTTCATTCATTTTTATCATTCTGCCCTATCTGAAACGTAACAGGCAATAATCCCGACAGTATAGCCGTGTATATGGAACTGGTGCACGTTAATTCTGCTGAGGTTGGAAGTTTTGACTCCGCGTACTCTGTCGCTATAAGGTTGACTGAATTGACCCGGCTGTTGGTCTCGTGATTTATACGAAGTTCTAAATCACGAAGCCCTGATTACACTACAAAATTAACTGAATAGTAATACGAGTGAAATCACTACTTATGTTAGAATTTGTCTCGAAAAATAAAAAACAGTTATAGCCGAAGTTGCTTCCGTATCAAACTAACATAGAATATTTCTTTTGTTAAACAATACCAGTAGTTTTGTTTTAGAAAATATATTGATAATTTTATTCTATGGTGCTGAGTATCTATGTAGAGTTTCAAATCATCTTTACAGCAATAATTGAAAATAGTTATCAACTGTTTTCAAGGTTAACTTAAATACATAGACATCCTACTCAAGGAGCTGCTCACGTATAGAGGAAATATAGTTTCGCTAAAATAAGATCGAAGACCTCTAACCATTCGCAGTACTAAAAGAAGAGATGTCACCAACCGGTTATATAGAAGCACTGCCTTCTCTATGATAACTGCCTGTCCGTTCTTAAAAAAAAGCCGTATTTGCGTAGGGACAAGATTCGCCTGTAGGGAGCGCTGCTAGCGTATAGTAGTTGTTTGTTTACATTCCTTTGATTACAACGCAATAGAATTTTCAACGTCCGATTTAAACTTATTTTTACGACTTTAAAACCAACTGAAATTGTTTATAATGGCATATTGTTGTGTTCCAAAGTGTAATTCGAAGTTTGTGAAGGGTTGCAGCATTTCATTCCACGAAATTCCAGCGAACGAAGAGCTAAGAAGTAAGTGGCTGAAAGTCATTTCGAGGAAGAACTGGACACTGAACTTTACTTCTAACTACTCTCGTATCTGCAGTAAACACTTCTTGGATTCTGATTTCAGTCACACTACGAAGTTTAAACGACTTTTGAAAAATGCCGTACCAAGTGTTTTTCCGGAATATCTGAACTATTTACAGCCTCCATCTAAAAAGTTGCGATCAACAGCTGTGTTGGAAAAACGAAACTGTATTGAAAGGGAACAACTTCCGAAATTAAAGGCGCAATCAAACGAACAGAACTGTGAGTTTTCATTGATAGAAGAAAAAACTAAAGATGCAGAAGCTCAAGTTGATTTTATAGCCAAGGAAAGAAACAAAAAACTAAATGCTTCTAAAGTTCAAACTAAAAAATATTTGAAAAAGCTGCAACAGTTGCAAGTCAAGTATGACCAAACTAGAACTTTACTAAATGAGTATTTGGACAATCCTTTATTAACATCTTTCATCAAAGTATTGAATGCTAAACGAGATAATGAGCCTTCAGCTTCATTTGTAGTGGACTTGGTAAAAAACTTTGGTAAGAAACATCCAACCTACTCAGAGACCACAATTCGCGAAAGTCTGTTGTGGAGGGCTTCTTCGACTAAAGGATATGAATATGCCCGAAGAAACATTTCCCTAAAGCTGCCATCCCGCACAACACTCCTTCGGTACATGGGGAATGTTTCAGCGATTAATGATGCAGGAATAAATCCTCTAATTGAAGGAAGAATTAAAGCTGAGGTGGCAAGTTTAAATAAACACCAAGAGAAGATGTGCTCAATCATCATTGATGAACATCACGAAGAACAATATAAAGCCAACAACACTGTAAAACCAGTTCGGTTTCTTTCAAAGAAACACGTATATCCATCAAGCTTTGAAAAAATGAATGTGAAACGTGCCGTCCAAGTTTTCTCTCCACCTGTCACTGCTGCTCTTGAGGTGTTTAAAAGTGAAGCTGGAAAATGTACTCCCAAACAGTTTTCCAATGCTGAACCAGCAATTTCTTTCATGAAAAATATGTTCAAGTGGTTTTCTCTTCACGATGTAAGCAGTTGTACACAACACATTCGTCAAGCTAATCCAGATTTGCGTCAGTATGAAAGTATTAACGATAGTAGATTGGATTGGTTGGAGAATGCCTTTTTGATTTACATCGACAATGTCCAGAAAGAAAATCTTTTCACTGCAGAAACTTACGAAGCTCTGGTTCTGACAACCAAGTCGACTGTGGCGTGCATAAAGTACTTGCTAACAGATGGTGACTTTAATTTTGTTTTAACGAGAAAGTTTTCAAGTGATCCTGTTGAAGTCCTTTTTGGCTCTCTTCGACAGGCTTCAGGATGCCACTATCAGCAGGATGCAGCCTCGGTAACCTCAGCACTTAAAAAAATGCTTGTGACTGGCATTATTGCATCGACAAAAGATACAAATGTTGTAGAGGAGTCACAATCGTGTTCAAAGGTTTTATCTTTTTGCCAGCCAGAGCCATCATCATCAAAATCTGTACTGCCACAAGATATCTTCCCATCCTCTGCCATACAAGTTTTAAACTGTCTCTTACAAACACGGAGAAACCATGTTATCCCTGCTACAGTGTTAAATATGTCTTTAGCTTTAGTAGCTGGTTACATAGTTCGGGTTTTGAACGAAAACATTAGTTGTAACTTTTGCATTGAACTTATTGAGTGCCCACGCAAGAGAACTCGATTATTAGAACTGATTTTTTGTCAAGACCGAGTAGGATTAAAGTATCCATCAGATTCTTTAGTATCAATATTGTGTACATTACAACGATTTGCGGAACTCTCGTTACCAAACGTTCTAAGTTGTAATAAACTGCTTGACAACATGACCCAAACTGTTCTGCCATTTTTGTACAAGTGTCCTGCTTTGCAATGCGACAATCCAAATAAAGAAGAGTGTCACGGTGAAAAATTATGCGAACTCATTGTGGTTAAGTTTTTACGTCCAATTCTGGGCAACTATGCAAAGAATGTTACTGAACAACAGCAAAAAATAAACAAACTTAAGGAAAAGCCACTCTCCCGAAAAATTCTTACAGTTAATCCGTGAAATTATTTTGTGTTTATATTTTAAATTTTGATGAATTTTTTTTCACAAATTGGATTTTAAATTGTCTCATTATTTTGAATAGGGTTTGTTATTTGTGAAAGAGTAATGAGAGTTCAGCAAATCTTTGTAATGTATACAATGTGAAAGAATTTGATGAATATTTTCATTCCAACATGATATTTCTCTATGCAATGCGGCATGATACATCAACCAGTCGGTTATGAGTTCTAATAATCCTTCTAAATTTTAAGGAAATTAATGTTGCTGCCACAATTGTTATGATATATTTAACTTTTTAAAATATTTCCATGCCGTAAAATCTAGAAAAGAGTAGGAGAGCGCATTGGAACAGATTTTATATTTTATCCCAATTTGCCAATATAGCCATTTTTTTTAAATAGTACGTAATGTGGTTAGTTGTAGGTAGTACATGTTTTTCTCTCATTATAATTTAAAGCTTAAAATGTGTGTTTTTAGCTTTTTAAATTCCATTATATGTTATTCTTATTTTATTACAAAATAAGAACAACACAAATTACATTTCGCTGTGCTGTGAAAAATGATTTTTGTCTATTTTCTTCTCTTTTCAGAGATCTTTCATAATATTTGTACAAATAGGGTATTGCATTACCAACTTTTTCATTTTTCTAACTATTTTACTGTACCTTTTTATCTTATTTATGGAACTTCTCATATGATTTTTTTTTATTTTATTATTTCTTATAAATTGTTCTTGTTGTTTTCTTAATAATTGTATATTTCTAATAAATTGTTAATTGTAAACTGTCTCTTTAACTTCAAACAACACCTTTGAAATATTTATCTTATCAAAATGAAACTTGAGAACTAGTTAAGGAAGTACAGTTGCAACTCCAACACATTTCCAATTTTTTCTTCTTTGAATTTTTAAAGAAATATATTAAAAATATTATTGCAAATTCAAGATTAAAAGATTATTGCAAATTCAATATTATTACAAAATTACTGGTGTTGAGCAGAATGATTGAATAAAATATTTTTATAATCTGTGCAAAATAACTATTACCATCCTTTTACAGATATAAAGATATATATAACGAACTTTTATATTTTGCACTTAAAACTCCTACAAGATATAAAATTATATTTGGGGGGATCATAAGCATATAATTTTTAAGTGATTAATTTATTGCCTTAGTATGATTGAATATAAAATATTTTTATAATCTTAAATCTATGCAAAATAACTATTACCATCATTTTACAGATATAAAGAGATATATAACTAGAACTTTTATATTTTGCACTTAAAACTCCTACAAAATATAAAATTCTGATTTTTTGGGGGGATCATAAGCATATAATTTTTAAGTGATTAATCTATTGCCACACTAATTCGAATAATTTAAACGCGAAAAGATTGAATTTCCTCACAGTTGTACTATAGCGAGAGAGCGAGATTGATTATACGTTGCGAGCGCTCGTAGTGGCGGATTGGTGTACTATCGTCATCTTGTCGTAGCAGGGGAAGAGCGAAAGTCGGACAGGCAGTGTCAATAGAGAAGGCAGTGATAGAAGCGAGAGGGGAAACGGCATGGGACTTCGAATTCGGAACACCCCAAACCGCAACAATTCAGCCGTTAAATATTATATAAGAATGCAACAGAAAACGTGTGCATTATTATTATTTATAGACATCGCATGTTAAAAACTTTAAAATTATATATTTAAATTAATAATATTAAACTAATAACAGCATAAAACTTAAATTTATTTAAAAATTACAGTTTAAATACTTTTATTAAAATTGAGGTGCAGGTGGCTTCGCCACCAGGTCCTCCTAAATTTGTCAAACGTAGTAGTTTATTAAAATTGTTTATGAGAAATATAAAGAATGTAAAAATGTCGATTTGTTAAATATAATATTATATTAAAAAATATATGAATAACAGTATATGAAAATTATAATTATATATATATATATTTAAAAAAATGTATGTATTAAAAAAAATATTTTATAAAACAAACTGTGCATTTATTTTTCATTTAAAATATTAAAACAATAAAAAAATGAACATATTAAGAAATCATACAAATATTTTTATTATAAATAGTAATTTTTTAATAATGAAATAATAAATAGCATACTTAAAAAAAAACTTTTTAAAATTGCATCTCTGATATCACCGATTTCTCGATGGTGCCACCAAGAGATGACTCTCAGTTCTGGGGAAAATGCCGAGTCTGAAAAAGCGTAGCGGCCAATAATGCAGCCCTGTTGGGAAAAAAATATATATCACCGCTTCCTAGTTACAGTCCTGTGTAGAACTAGTACGGTGGTATATACTCAAACTAAACCCTTGAGAATTAAGAGAATATTGGGTTAATTGCAATAGTCTTGCAATACCAAGATGAGCTGTTCGATGAAAGGAATAGCTATAATAACAGGTGCATAAAATATCTATTTTAGATAAATAGCGTTATTGCTCATAGCTGCGGAGTGCAAAGTGGTGTAAGTGAAGCTATACAAAGCACTCGTTCATCAATTCAGGATCAGAATGCGGAAGTAGATAAAAAGAAACGTTCTTTGTATGAAAGTTTCTTTAACAAATGATTTGAACTGAACAATCAACAGTACAACAAGAAATTAGCATTAAAAAATAAGTAAAATATCCTTATAAAAGTTATAAAACTCACGTTCGCGAACCCCGAAGCAAAAGTAATTCCTAAAGATAGACAACCTTACAAAATATACAATATTTTAAGTTTTATATTAAAAAAACTGCTTAGATCTAAATAAACATGAATAACAGCGTCAATCTAGCGAGCTATTTGGTTAAAAAACGGGCCACCTATTGGAGGAATAAGAAATCTTAGAATTTGTGCTAATATTATCAAGACCGCTTTGGTATAAATGATCTCATATGCTATAGTTAGAAAATGTTAATTGTCTTACTAAAATGGGGCATCTTTTTTTACTAGATTGCATTTTTTTTGTCGTGTCTATGAATAGCCGAATCAAATAGATCCATGATTCCTGGTTACTGTATCTTAATTTCATTTGTAAATCGCTTGATATTATCGTCATTCAGGTCTATCAATGACCGCAAGACTCCCATTTATCCCACATTAACACTCATAGCTGGACACTAAACTTAAGATTACTTTTATTAAACTGAATCAAGCAGCCGCGATCAGAGGATTTTTGCTAATATGTTTTTTTTCAATGTCTATAACGCAAAAGTTTTGTATTTTATGTATTTAATAAGCTTGGAAAACAATTTCTGGCATTCAGATAATAGTGAATTATTCTACTATAAAAATAACTATCATTGCATGCTTTCGTTTAATTTAGATTTGGTAGAACAGTTATTATGCATCATATATAATCTTTAAAGCTCTGCTGATTCTAAACAAATTTCCGTCTATTGAATTTTTTTGTGATAATAAAGTTTATTATTATTATTATTAATTAGTTTGTGCACTTGACTTTTTCATTCAAATAACGGCTGTCGATAAATTATTATTTTCTTAATGAAAATTTGGTTTCTGGATGCTTGCATATGAGTCCATTTTAAATCTTTAAAAAATAATTAATTAGCCATTGCGGAGAAAAATTAATGACCAAACATAATATTTTATAACATAACATTACAGAACAACATTAATTTGTAACAAAACATCATTTTATAACACTTTATCAAAATAAATTCACAATTTTTATAAAGAATTCTCAAGAAATTTATATAGAAAGTTGCATTTTATTTCATTCATTCATTTTTATCATTCTGTCCTATCTGAAACGTAACAGGCAATAATCCCGACAGTATAGCCGTGTATATGGAACTGGTGCACGTTAATTCTGCTGAGGTTTGATGTTCTGACGCCGCGTACGATGTCGCTATAAGGTTGACTGAAGTGACCCGGCTGTCGGTCTCGTGATTTATACGCAGTTCTAAATCACGAAGCCCTGATTACACTACAAAATTAACTGAATAGTAATACGATTGAAATCACTAATTACGTTAGAATGTCTCGAAAAATAAAAAAGTTATAGCCGAAGTTGCTTCCGTATCAAACTAACATAGAATATATTTGTTTTGTTAACCAATACCAGTTGTTTTATTTTAGAAAATATATTAAAGATTTTAAAAATGCCTGTTACACCGTTAAGACTTGATGACTCTGATAGACAATAAATAATTGAAAATAGTTATCAACTATTTCCAAGGTTATCTTAAGTACATAGGCAACCTACTCAAGGAGCTGTTCACGTATAGAGGAAATATAGTTTCGCTAAAAGAGAGAAGATCGGAGATCGATCGAACCATTCGCAGTACTAAAAGAAGAGATGTCACCAACCGGTTACATAGGAGCTATTTAAACGCCCTCTACGAAATACGGCTTTGGAATTCGGTTCCCCCCTCTTCGTAACATTACGCTTGTTAAACTAGTCAAGTCGAGGGGGAACTACGAAGAGGGTTGAGGGGAAACGGCATTTTATATTCAGACCTGCCAACTCACCAGATATAACACAGCAATACCTTATTATTTTAAACTATTTTCCGGGGCAAATGTAACAATTTTGTTGTTTTTTCGAAGAAGGTTCGTTTTATATAAGACTGTTTTAATACGGAAGTTGGACTAAAAATTGTCTTAAAAATAAATTTTTTAAAAAGGTCATATTAAGCACTGTCAATGTATATAAAATATTGATTTATGTAATTTTTTCCAAATCTACATTTTTTTCCCTCGAAAATGTTATTATCTTACCATGTTTGTAATTTATTGAAACATATGATTTATATTTTCGATGTATTGAGCTTTGTAATTTATATTTTAAATAGCTAGAAAAATTATCTGTGTACAACTTGTGTTTGTCTTAATCCGTCTAGTAAATTTTTTTTGTATGGTTTTTTACAAGTCAGTGTTTGTCAATTATTTTTAAGTATCATGTTAAGGGGTCAATGATTCGTAGTACTATAACTAAACAAGTTAAAACAGACTTTTTACTTTCAATAAACTGATCTGAAATGTAAGGCCATGAAAGTATGAGGTCGAATATCTGGAATGGAGATTTTGTGTTTTCTACACGTTTTGGAGGGTGCTGATTCTATATCAATATGGTTTTTATATTCTTTCAACTTCGAAATCCCGGAGGAGGGGAGCAATTGTCCTCGCAGCGATCATGTTTGCTACAAAATATTAGTACTATATACGTTTACGGTTTACGCATTAATGTAAATTATTTGTTTTCTTTCTTAAAAATATTCGTATCTTTATAATATTTTTTTATGCCGAATGCCGCTTTAATTGGTTGTAAAATTTGCCGCCCCCAAAAATTCGCTGCTCTAGGCTACAGCCTACTTAGCCTATTGAGAAATCCGGCCCTGCAGAAGTTTAAATTAAAAGCTTTAAAACAAAATTACCTCTTAAATTTTTGTCTAAATTAGCTGACCAGCGGGTATTATCTGAACTAAGACTTTTCATTATTTCACTAAAATTCTACATAACTTGTTAGTGGATGCAATTGTGTTGCCATTTTGAAAATGACAAAAAGTGGACTTGGTGGAAATGTTTTCTGAACCTTCCAATTAAAGGCTCATGTTCACTGTTATTGCACTTATTAAAAGAATTTTGTTGCTGAATTGTATAATTAGTTTTTAAGTAGTTCAATAAGTATCGTTTAAATAATCAAAAAGTAAACTTTCTGTAACATCCCAATTTCTTCGCTTCTCTTTGGAGGAGACCCCAAAAGATCTTTTGTAAAAGTTCCAATAGTTATAGATTTGTCAACCCAATAGTTTTTAAGGGGAGTCGGATGGTTCTATCATTATGAAATATTTTATATTTTGTTCCTTACACATAGCTTTCATTTAAACTGTGAATATTTCAAAGTATAATAAAATACTTTTACAGTGATTTTTTAAAAAAACTGTATTAAAAAAACCCCAAAAAAATCAGATTTAAAGTTAAATATATATATTTTTTAGCAGAGATATTTAAAATTTCTCAGCTAAAACCAAAGAGTTATTAATGGGAAAAAATAATAAAACAAAATATGTTGATATCATATAGTTCCTGAGAAAAATGTTCCTAAAGTTAGGAAAATTAACAAGGGCGAGATAGAACCATCTGACTCCCTTTAAGTTAAGACTGCAAAGGAAAACTTTCTATATCTGCGGCTTGCTGTAGTGGTACTAACTTTTTTTAATATAGGTAGATATCTTATGTGTAGCTTTAGCATGACTTGAATTAGTTCATCTGGGTATCTCAAAAATTTGTCACGCACTAAATATTATGTCTATGTGTAGAAACCTTTGTCAATATATATATTCAGACCTGTCAATATCTCATTGTTTTTATTTTTCTGGATTTCCTGGGCAAATGTAACAGTTTTGTTGGTTTTACGAAGAAGGTAGAAATTAGAAAATATTCGAAAATATATTGGATGCAAAGGATTGAAATTTACATTTTGTTATTGAAATCTGACGGGCCAAAAAAAAAAAAAAAAAAACGGTGACTCCAAAAAAACAAACAAACAACGATGACTCCAAAAAAACCCTTCACTATGTGTTTTTAAAGATAAAATTTGACTTTCTTTTATATATATTTTTTCAGATATTAGTATGTTACAAAGTTATTATTACCTTATATGCGATTTGTAAACATGTTAAATTATTCCAGGATTTTCAGAACATTTCAGCTGATTATTGTATTGCCATTAGTAGTTTTAGAAATCTTACAAATAAGTATTTCTTTTTATATAAGACTGTTTTAATACGGAAGTTTAACTAAAAATTGTCATAAAAATAAAAATTTTAAAAATGTCGTATTAAGCACTGTCAATGTATATAAAATATTGATTTATGTAATTTTTTCAAATCTCTATTTTTTTCCCTCGAAAATGTTATTATCTTACCATGTTTGTAATTTATTGAAACATATGATTTATATTTTCGATGTATTGAGCTTTGTAATTTATAGAGGGAGAGTGGAGGCTAATGGGACAAATTTTTATTAACCTCTGTATTTCAGCAAAAATATAAGAATTTTTTTTTACAAGCTCATAAACTGAACATTCGTTTACTTAAAAATCATTCGACAGATGTTAAAACATTACCATATTTTAGTTCCTAAGCATTTTAAACAAACATGTAAACGTCCCATTAGCCCCCATATGTGGGGTCTAATTGGACAGGACGCAGGCAATTTTTCGAGCTTGGCGAAATCTTGAAAATCATATTTTCTGAACGCTCTTTGCTTGAGATTCTTTCGGTAACCGTAAAACTGGTCTTGATCAGCTTCTGGATGCATGCAACGTAAGTTTAACACCAACTTATTTTGATTAGTGATTACGATTTCTAGAAAAAGTTATTTATTGCTCTTTAACAACTTGCAAAATTTTGTAATTTGAGGTCAGGCCAGACACTATTATTTTACCTCAAAAGTTGGTACTGATAATTAAAGAACATTAGTATGTAAATATTTACTTTAAATGAAAAAACTTCGTCGGTTGTATAAAAAAAATTATATGGTATTCAATTATTTATTTGTCAATGTACTAAAATGAGGCAACACAATTAAATGAGTTAAACGTGAGAAATGACAGGGAATTCTTTTTTACAACGCAACAACTTCATATGCTGATAATTTGTCTAAATTTAGGAGCAACTGCTCTATTCAATACTAGAAATTAATAATACTTGCTTTCGCCTGATTTGCTGTTAACATTAAAAATGTAAATCAAAGTATACTATCAAATAAGGTAGAATACCTAGTTTATACGTTAATGCTGCTGACTTGTTTGTAAACAAACCACTTCTAAATAAACTGATTATATTTTATCAGGAGATTAAACACACAAGATTACGATATACACATTTAAGAAAATCTTTTGCCATATGGTAAGCAAAATACTCGGTTTGGCTTTGTGGTTTTTCGTAAAGTTTTGTGGATTATACATTGTTTACTTAAGACTAGCCCGTGTCTTCAGAGTAAATTGACTAAGAAAAAACAGCATTAATGATCATTTAAATACTACATCGATAGAAAAACCCAAGAATATGTATTTTCTACTAAATTAAAAATAGGATTAACTGTAATTAAATACATTTTTAAAGAAACTTACTTTATTATTTTACGCTGCTTGTCCTCTTCGTAGCACCGCCTTTTTGATTTGTGTCGTGACGTAGACAACCAATGACAACGCGACATTTAGGCCACGTGATCACAACTTTAAAAATCGACATCGACCAATATCAACTCTCAATATTCTCCATTATTGTTAAACTGACATCGTGTCTACAAGATCCCCAAATATCCTCACAATAATAGAAACTACTTATCGAAAAATATTTTTTTTAAATAATGTCTGTAACAGTTTGGGGCTATTGTTTACACTGTTTAAATGTGCAATCGGTCATTATCAATTCATAAAATATTATATTTATCTTAAATCACATTTTAAAGAATGAGCTATATCTGTAAATGTCGTTGAATGTTGTGATTTCAATGTTCAACATTCAGCGTCATTCAAAATATTGGCCAATATTTGTAGGATGTCGGTCAATGTTCGTGTGCTACCTGGGTACAAAATATGCAATATATTCAGTTTTAAATTGAAAAAAAAACCTGCGTTGGTCTAAATAAACATGAATAACAGCGTCAATCTAACGAGCTATTTGGTTCAAAAAAGCGCCATCTATCGGAGGAATAAGAAATCCCAGTTCCATGCGCCTTAATGTTAGTTTTCGTTCTTTGACACGTTTCTTAGAATTTGTGCAAATATTATCAAGAGCGATTTGGTAAAAATGATCTCAAATGTTATAACAATGAGAGAATGTCAATTATAAAATTTACTTAAGAGCCACTTTTTTTTTTTACCAGATTGCATTTTTTTTGTCGTGTATATGTATATGAATAGTCGAATCAAATGGATCCATGAGTTCTGATTACTGGCTCTTAATTTCATCTGTAATTCGCTTGATATTATCGTCATTCAGGTTTTTTAATGACGGCAAGACTCCCATTTATCTCACATCAACACTCGTAGCTGGACACTGAAATTAAGATTTAATTTATTACACTGAATCAAGCAGCCGCTTTCAGATGATTTTTGCTATACTTTTTTTATATGTCTAAGACAAAAAGGTTTTTGTTGTGGTTTGAAGTTCTGACTCCGCGTACGATGGCTGACTGACGTGACCGTAGCATCACGATAACGAAGCCCTGATCACCACCTAAATCACGAAGCCCTGCTTGCACTACGAAGTTTAAAAAAGAAAAAATAGTAATTACCGTAATCACTAATTACGTATAAATTCGTCACTTAAAATAAAAATCAAAGAAACAGTGATGTGTACAAAACTAATATATGTTTTGGTAATTAATACCAGTAGTTTAGTTAAAAAAAAAATATTTATGAAAAAAGTAATACGAAAGCTTTAATTTATGTCTGAATTTTGCCCATTTAAAACTGAAAATAGTGTTAACTACTTTCAAAAAGAGAACCACTCACGGGCGGTCCACTACCTTTTGAGGAACCGTTCATTTCGAGCCAACATCGCTCTCCTCCCGGAAGTTTTTCCGTAATCGTCCAATTTTAGAGTTTTCAGTTTGTGAAAAGTGTGTCATCAGACATACTTTTAATCTATCCATCATCCGTCTCTCTGTTCATCACAAAAATACATATTATTCTAAGATAATAAACGTTCATTTATTCATAAAAATTAAACACCATAGAATAATAAATTGTGTAAACTACCACTTTTTAGATATTTTATTTATTATATTTTACTTTAAATCTTGGAAATGTGTGAAAGACTATGCAGTAGGGTGGGCCGAAAAAAGCAAATTTTCGAGTACAAACTTCTAATAGGACTCAAAAGTTGCGTATTGTCATGCTGATTACTGTAAAAATAATAAAAAAATTACCATTTGATATTAAGTGCTGCCGCAAAGCGGTTGAAGTTTGCCAAAAATGCAAAAATCAACTCATTTTAATTTTACCGTCAGAATTTATTGATTAAAATTAATGCTTTTGAAGATAAATTATATCGTTTAGTTATGTATTTTTATCATATAAAAATTAGAATAAAAATTTTATATGGAATATTTTATTTGTGAAATTATTTTAAAATTAATGCTTTTGAAGATAAATTATATCGTTTAGTTATGTATTTTTATCATATAAAAATTAGAATAAAAATTTTATATGGAATATTTTATTTGTGAAATTATTTTAAAAATATGCAATTTTGAAGAAAAATCCCAAATTTATAGCTATGCAAACTGGATCGCTTTTTAAGTTAAAGTTGTGAAAAAGTACTCTTAAACACATAAAAATAGGATTTATAATATTTTCACCCGATATAAATAGCAGTATATCGGGTAGCAGTATGAGTAGACACTTTAAAAAGCGGGGCCGTCACGCGGGTAATGGATCGTACATTTTTAAAACAAAAAAACTTTTTAGTACATAATACTACCGTAATCACTAATTACGTATAAATTCGTCATTTAAATAAAAATAAAAAAACAGTTATGTGTACAAAACTAATAAATGTGTCGGTAACTAATACCAGTAGTTTAGTTAAAAAAAATATTTATCAAAAAAAGTAATACGAAAACTTTAATTCATTCTCATTCCCATCATTTCGACCGCTCGCGACTGACGAGCACGCACCTACTCTTACGCGTAGGACTGGCGAGCTGACACATCGGTTATTTTACCGTAAGCGGCCGCTGAAGCAGACGTCCGTCGACGATCCTGAATTCCGGTGTATCATCGTGGCTGATCTTAGATATTATAAAAGCGTCATTGTGGCTTGGCCTATACTTAGGCCCTCTGATATCTAAGGGGAGTTCGAGACCCTCGGTGGTTTAGCACTACACCCCGAGTTGATTTTTGCTTGGATTTCTTATTTCATACAGTAACCCCACTTTTTCCGGGATTGGTAAGCGAAGACGCCTGATTTATCAGGGTTGGAGCCTCATCCCCTCTACAGTGCCGCTCCGGTACATTAGGGGGAGCCTCTCTCAGTGTTTGCGTGCTGAAACAGCCGTGTTGACTGATAAGCCGCACTCGCTTCCTTTAAGGTGGGACCCTACATCCCAACACACATATTTCAACGGTACATACACGAACATTTGCAATCATCCCAACATCCATAGCGGACACTGCACTGCCGTCCCATAGGCGACTATGGATGTTTCCATTTCAGAGGCAGGGAAGTTAGGTGCTTCACAGTTAGCGGGAGGGATGTTAAGCGTAGCGGATGTTAAGCTACTACAGCCGGCCGACTGTTCTCTCTCGGAGCGGTTGGGTGCCTTAGATAAAGAGTATAATGCTCTTTTGATAAGGCTCAATACGACTGAGACCAGGGAGGGTAGGGACCGGATGTATGAGCTTGTCGGGCTTAGACAGGATATTATGAAGGAGATGTTAACACAGGGGCCGTGTAAGGTGGTTTTTGAGAAGATGAGTAAGGAGGTCTTAAAACAGAACATGGAGTCATTAGGTGGTAAGGTGGTTTTTGAGGAGAGGAGTAAGGAGGTTTTAGAGCAGAATTTGGATTCATTAGAGAAGGAGAATAGGGCCTCGAAGGGTGACTTTAAGAGCCCTTCGAAGAGTTTCAAACGAACCCGGGATTGCGTCAGCCCCGGGGCGATTGAAACGGCGAATAAGTTTAAGGCGCTGGAAGACGAACAGCAGGAAGAGGAGAATGAAAACGGCATGGAGACCGATTTTCAGAGTGTCCCCAAGGGGAAAGTTAGGATTCCACCAATTGTCATCACTAATCAGAACATTAAGTGGAAAGAACTGGCCAAGTCATTGAAGGATGCTGGCTTAAGCAACTTCTCTGGCAAAGCCACGGGGACGACTTTGAACGTAAAAGTCGCCACCGAGACAGATTATAGGTTAGTTACATCACATTTGGCAGATAAGGGAGTCCCCTTTCATTCATATAAATTAAAAAGTGAGCGCACCCTCAAGGTGGTATTGAGAGGTGTTCCCGCCGATTTAGGCGCGGCCGAAGTTAAGGCTGAACTGAAGAACTACGGTTTCGAATCAGAAACTGTTTTTCAGTACTCCCATATTATTAATGGAGAGAAGAACTTCATTCCCGTCTATTTCATAGAGCTTCTGAACACAACACAGAACAAAGAAATATACAACATGACCGAATTTATGTACCTCAAGGTCACAGTTAGCAGCTACAAAAAATCTAAGGAGCCCACACAATGCCATCGATGCCAACGGTACGGTCATGCACAATCAGGCTGTTCAAACCCCGCTAGGTGTGTTAAATGCGCGGGAAGTCATCTGACCGTGGATTGCCCAACCAAGGGGCGCATTGAGTCGCCCAAATGCGTTCTTTGGGGGGTGACCACACAGCCAACCACAGGGGTTGTTCTCAAAGACCCATTCGCAGAGACAACGGCCAGAATACTGCCGAACACAACATACACAACCAACAAACCATTAGGCCAACACAAACACGTAAACCTGTTACTAAAGAACAGGCAGCCATAAACAAAGTTAACGAGGCTAGACCACTGATAAAAGCCGCTCCAGTCAGGACCGGCTTTAGCTATTCAAATGCAGCAGTGGCCGGACCCTCATCCTCACCACAACAACATGCTCACACTCCAATAATCAATGAGGTGGAGACACAAGTCGAAACCAACTCACAACTACAATAACACGGGGAAACCCAAAGCACACCCAAACAGCAAGTTAATGCTCATGAAGAAGAGGGAATGTATTTGAAATCCTCCGAGACTTACAGAAGTTCCTTAAGAACTTCAACTTAAAACGGGTCCTAAACCTGATTAAAAATGCTGCTACACGACTAAGGTTAGCGAATGGTATTATGGAAAAGTTAGAAGTAGGTTTTGGTATATTTGAGGAGCTAATCACAATGTGTAATTATGAATAATCACCACAACACTCACAACAAGACATACAACCCCACTTTCTACACAAATGTTGGCTTTGCCAACCTAAATGGCCTTAAAAGGCAGATACACGAGTTGAAGGAGTTCATCAGAGATCAGAACATTGACATCATGCTTTTAAACGAGACACACTTAAGACCATGTGACAAGGCTAGGATTGCTAACTACACACTGTTTAGGAATGACAGACTACACAACAGAGGGGGTGGTGTGGCCATTTATTGCAAGAGAAGCTTTAAATGTACTGAGTACATTCTTCCCCAGCTTAATTCCATTGAGGCGTGCGCTGTAGTACTGGAGAACGAAAATTTTGGTGAAGTGCTTTTTATCTCAGTCTACAACCCGCCGAACTCAAAATTATTAAACAGCGATCTTGCTGCTCTCATGAATTCTGGCCTACCAACTATTCTTGCAGGAGACCTAAATGCTAAAAACACCCATTGGAATTGTAGGGCAACAAACCCAAACGGTATTATTCTCAAAAAATTCATTTTAGACCAGGGAGTAACTCTGGCTGCCCCTGACGAACCAACCCACTTCCCAGGCTATATCGACCATAGACCAGACATCTTAGACATAATGCTCCTTAAGGGCATTCCCCACATCCCTCATCTTAAAGTTCACGACAGCCTTTCTTCTGACCATAGCCCAGTGACTTTTACTTTTTATGGCCTCACCAAACCCCCTGAGAGAGTTAGGTACAAGACAAACTGGGAAACATTTCACACAAAGTCAGGAAACAACATCACAGTCAACCCTAACATGACCACTACAGATCTCATTGACAATGCCATTGAACACCTCACCACAAAACTCAAACAAGACATAGACAGCAGTTCAAAACCCACTAAAACCAACACTGACACTAGGCTTCCACACTACATCAGAGACAAGATTAGGGAGAAGAACAGACTTAGAAAGGAGTACAAACACACCAGACACCCACCCACCAAAAGCAGATGGAACGAAGCCTGCAGAGAAGTTAAAACACTCATCACTGAACACAAACAAGCTGAATGGGAAGACACAGTTATGAGGCTCTCCACACACGATAACACAGTTTGGAAAATGGCGAAAGCCCTCAAATCCAAGCCACAACTTATTGGTCCTCTTAAAGGACCATCTACACAGAACACGGCATGGCAGAGCTTCTAGCTTCCAGCCTACACAACCAGTTCTCACCACATCAGACTCCAATTAACTTAGAGCTGGTTGATAGTATTAGCAGCGAAGTAGAAAACTACTTAGCAATTGAGCCCACCACACCTATCACCCACACTACACCACAGGAGATCAAAAAACTCATCAAAACACTCGATCCAAAGAAGGCTTCTGGTTATGACCAAATCTCAAACACTGCCATCAAAAACATTGACAACATGGTCATAGTCCACATTACCAACATCTTCAACGCTTGCCTTAGGTTACACTACTTCCCCAGCAGATGGAAAAGGGCCATTGTTGTCCTTTTCAAGAAACCTGGGAAAAGTCCACTCCAACCCAACAACTACAGACCGATCAGCCTCTTGCCTTGTTTGGCTAAACTGTTCGAAAAAGTCATTAACATCAGGTTACAACACTTCATCAACGAAAACAACATCATCAACACCAACCAATATGGTTTCAGACGGGGACACTCCACAGTCCATCAGGTTCACAGAATGGTTGAAATTATAGGACAGGCTTTTAACAACAAGGAAGCGATAGGGGGAGTTTTTCTGGACGTGGAGAAAGCTTTCGACAGTTTATGGCATGAGGGCTTAATCAGCAAACTCATTACACAAAACATTCCAAAGACCCTCATTCACATCATCAACTCATTCATCACAAACAGAGTCTTTCAGGTCAGAGTCAACAACACACTTTCCACTGTCACAAACATCAGAGCAGGAGTCCCACAAGGTAGCATTCTGGGCCCCACACTTTTCAATCTTTACATCAATGACTTCCCCACTTTTGACAATTGCATCACAGCCCAGTTTGCAGACGACACAGCCATACTTGCCAAATCTAAACACGGTGACATTGCTTTCCACAAACTTCAGACAGCTTTAAACACAGTCCAAACATGGTGCGAAGATTGGAGAATTAAGATTAACGCGCAGAAGAGTGAGTCAGTCCTATTCAGGAGACACAAAATACGCAGACAATATGACACACACCTTGAGATCTTCGACACAGACATTAATAACAGTAAACACACCAAATACCTCGGTGTTTACTTAGATGACAGACTTAACTTTCGTGAGCACATAAAGCAAACATTAGGTAAAGCTACAGGAGCCAGTATTAGTTTAAACCCTATCATTGGCAAACACTCCACCATGACACTTAAAAATAAGCTCACGCTCTACAAGACAATGATTAGGCCAGTTCTGCTGTATGCCTCTCCGGCTTGGGCTGCAGTCCGAAGAACACACAGACAGAAACTTCAAACATTTCAGAACAAAGCACTACGTAGAATTACAAACGCCCCTTGGTTTGTTAGGAACTCCATTTTACACAAAGACCTTGGGATTGACACCATAGACACTGCCATCCTCACTGCTTCACACAACTACAACACCTCACTACAGAACAGCACATATGACAACCTCAGACAAATTGCAGACTATGACCCTATTGTTGAACAGAAGTTCAAACGTCCTAGGACCATACATCACGACCCAGATTGGTGATTTTGACTTGCGTGTCAACTCGACATGTTCTTTTTGATTTTTTCTTTGACGATGCTTTACGGCATATTTGTTTTGTACATGTTCTGTCCATTTCATTGTTGTTTTTGTTATATATTTTCTTAAAATGTTTTTTATATTTTGATCACTAATTATTTTTTCCCTTTCAGAAGTTTTTAGATCCTGCTTTGCAGAGCCCTTGCGGCACACTTTTCCAGTTTACAGCGAGGACTTTGTCCAATTTTATTCCCAGTCACAAGTTAACCCCTTTATGGGAAGCTTTCGATGAAGGAGTAAGGGCGCCTCGCGCCGACACTCGTCAGTTAATGTTCGATTTCCGATTTCCGAAACTTTAATTTAATTCTAAATTTTGCCCATTTAATACTTTGAAAATAGTGTTAACTATTTTCAAAAAGAGAACCAACTGAAAGAACCACTCACGGGCGGTCCACTTCCTTTTGAGGAACCGTTCATTTCGAGCCCAACATCGCTCTCCTAAACTTGTCAAACAAAACATACCAAAACCTCTAATTCATATCATTAACTCTTTTCTCACAAACAGATGTTTCCAGGTTAGAATCAATAATACATTGTCCAAAGTCTTAACCATTAACGCCGGAGTCCCGCAGGGAAGCACCCTGAGTCCCACCCTATTTAATCTGTATATAAACGATTTCCCTACTCAGACAGACTGTATTACTGCCCAGTTCGCGGACGATACGGCCATACTAGCCAAATCTAAACATGGTAATATAGCCTTTGACAAATTACAAACAGCTCTATATTTAATTGAAACTTGGTGTGAAGATTGGAGAGTCAGAATTAATGCACAAAAGAGTGTCTCAGTCCTCTTTAGAAAGCACAAAACATTGACAAATTGCGACACCGATCTTGAGATCTTTAATACTGATATCAAAAATGAGCCACATACCAAATACCTCGGAGTACATTTGGACAATAGACTCAGCTTTAAAGAGCACATTAAGCAAACAATAGCTAAAGCCACAGGTGCCAGCGTCAGTCTAAATCCCATCATTGGGAAACACTCCAAAATATCCATTAACAACAAGGTTCTACTTTATAAGTCTATGATAAGGCCAATTTTACTCTACGCCTCTCCAGCGTGGGCCGCTGTTCGCAAGACCCACAGACACAAACTACAAATATTTCAAAATAAAACCCTGAGAAGAATGACAAATGCTCCTTGGTATGTGCGAAATAAGATCCTTCACAGAGACCTAAATATAGATTTTATTGACTCAGCAATTCTTTCTGCTTCACATAATTACAAGACCTCTATTGATAAATCTGCATATGAGAACCTTAAAGACATTATCTCTTACGATCATTTAGTTGAACAAAAATACAAACGTCCATGCACCGTTCATCACGACCCTTCTTGGTAATACCGTTATGAGAGTTAAGTTTTTCCTTAACTAATATTATTTTTACCCTGACGACAAGTTTCACTTTGACTAGCATTGTTATATCCACTGCTTGACGATATGTGTTCATTGTCCTTTTTGCACTTTTTTGGTGTTCATTTTCATCATTGTTTTATTTTACACAAGCCTATCGCTTTGCCCTGGGGTCTCTCCTACGGGTTTTCCACATTATTTTTATATGGACTTTTAGTTTACTTTTGGAAATCACAGACGCACTCCCATTTTGGGGTATCTTAGATGGAGAAGTAAGGACGCTTCGCGTCGATACTTCGTATTGTTAATTCGATCTCCGATCTCCGGAACTGCATGTAAATACAGACTTCGGCAGTGATTTCCGATGAGGTCAGTACAAATGATCCTCACGCTCCTTCCACTTCTCAAAATTATGCACCAAATACTTCAGTACTCACACAAGATAAAATTTTATAAAAGGTACTAACATTAAACGCATACTAAGTATTCTTAAAAAAGCTTCTCTAAATTTTAAAACTGCCAAAGGAATCACTGCAAAAATAGAGGTTGGGCTATCAGCCTTCGAAGAGCTAATGACACTATTCCAACCATGAATAATTACAGCTCTCAAAGAGATCACACCTTTCAGCCAATTATGTATACAAACATTGGGTTTGCCAATCTAAACGGTCTCAAAAAGCAACTGGAGGAACTTAGGCAATTTATTAACGGGGGAACAAAACCTGGACATAATGCTTATTAATGAAACTCACCTACGCCCTTGTAACAATGCTAAAATCCAAAATTTCAAGTTGTACAGAAAAGACAGACTAACTAATAGAGGTGGTGGAGTTGCGGTATACATTAAAAATAGTCTTAGAAGCACTGAATACATATTGCCCCAACTTAAAACAATAGAAGCATGCGCAGTCATAATTGAAAACGAAACTTTTGGAGAAATATTGGTGGTTTCTGTTTATAATCCACCCAATTCCAAACTGGTAGCAGACGATCTAGAGGCTCTTCTAAACTCCGGTCTTCCAACCATACTCGCTGGTGATCTCAATGCTAAATCCGATACCTGGGGCTGCAGGGCTAATAATGTCAATGGAAAGACTCTTCAAAAATTCATTTTAAATAAGGGCATTACTTTAATTGCTCCTGATGAACCTACGCACTTTCCAGGCACTTTATCCCACAGACCTGACATTTTAGATATCATGCTCCTTAAGGGAATTCCAAGCTTTCCTACATTAAAAGTACATAGTTCCTTGTCTTCCGACCACAGCCCGGTAACTTTCTCTCTATATGGCCTCACACAAACCCCTGAATCAATCATATTTACTACAAACTGGGAAAAGTTTCACTCCATCTCAAATGACAGTATCAAAATCAACCCTCCACTTCAAACCATAGACCAAATCGACACTGCTATAGAGGATCTTGTATTTAAAATCAAAAATGACATTGACAGTAGTTCCAGACCAATAAACCATAGCAACAACTATAAATTACCCCAGGAAATTAGAGATGAAATAAAAAACAAAAATAAACTTAGAAAAGTTTACAAAATAACCAGACAATCGGAGGATAAAAGCAAGTGGAACGAAGCATGTAGGCGAGTCAGAGCAATTATTGCTGACCACAAACAAACAACTTGGGAATGTACAGTTATGAAATTATCCACCCAAAATAATACAGTCTGGAAATTGGCCAAAGCATTAAAATCTAATCCTCAAAATATTGGCCCACTCCAAGGCCCAAACAAAATAGCTTACACAGAAAAAGACATGGCAGAAGTACTTTCAAATAGCCTTCATAACCAGTTTTCACCCCATGACAATTCAATAAATAATGATATGGTCGACAATGTTACAGAAGAGGTTCATCGATACCTAAGCTCCAAACCCAATGCAACTATTCTAGAAACTTATCCTGAGGAAGTAGCACACATTATTAAAACCCTTGATTCTAAAAAGGCATCTGGATACGATATGATTTCTAATAAAGCCCTAAAAAATCTATCCCAAAAGGTCATTGTAGCCATCACGAATATTTTTAACGCATGCCTCCAACACAACTACTTTCCGACTAAATGGAAAAAGGCCATTATAATACTTTTTAAAAAACCTGGCAAAAGCCCACTTGCACCTGGTAGCTACAGACCAATAAGTCTCTTACCCTGCTTAGCAAAAGTACTTGAAAAAATTATTCTGACTAGATTAAACACTTTCTTGGACACCAATAAGATTATCAGTCTCAATCAATATGGTTTTAAAAAGGGACATTCAACAACACACCAAGTTCATAGAATAGTAGAAATAATTGGAAATGCCTTTAACAACAAAGAAACAGTGGGAGCCGTGTTTTTAGACATTGAAAAGCTTTTGATAGCCTCTGGCATGAAGGCCTAGTTATTAAACTTGCCGAACAAAACATACCAAAACCTCTAATTCATATCATTAACTCTTTTCTCACAAACAGATGTTTCCAGGTTAGAATCAATAATACATTGTCCAAAGTCTTAACCATTAACGCCGGAGTCCCGCAGGGAAGCACCCTGAGTCCCACCCTATTTAATCTATATAAACGATTTCCCTACTCAGACAGACTGTATTACTGCCCAGTTCGCGGACGATACGGCCATACTAGCCAAATCTAAACATGGTAATATAGCCTTTGACAAATTACAAACAGCTCTATATTTAATTGAAACTTGGTGTGAAGATTGGAGAGTCAGAATTAATGCACAAAAGAGTGTCTCAGTCCTCTTTAGAAAGCACAAAACATTGACAAATTGCGACACCGATCTTGAGATCTTTAATACTGATATCAAAAATGAGCCACATACCAAATACCTCGGAGTACATTCGGACAATAGACTCAGCTTTAAAGAGCACGTGAAGCAAACAATAGCTAAAGCCACAGGTGCCAGCGTCAGTCTAAATACCATCATTGGGAAACACTCCATTAACAACAAGGTTCTACTTTATAAGTCCATGATAAGGCCAATTTTACTCTACGCCTCTCTAGCGTGGGCCGCTGTTCGCAAGACACACAGACACAAACTACAAATATTTCAAAATAAAACCCTGAGAAGAATGACAAATGCTCCTTGGTATGTGCGAAATAAGATCCTTCACAGAGACCTAAATATAGATTTTATTGACTCAGCAATTCTTTCTGCTTCACATAATTACAAGACCTCTATTGATAAATCTGCATATGAGAACCTTAAAGACATTATCTCTTACGATCATTTAGTTGAACAAAAATACAAACGTTCATGCACCGTTCATCACGACCCTTCTTGGTAATACCGTTATGACAGTTAAGTTTTTCCTTAACTAATATTATTTTTACCCTGACGACAAGTTTCACTTTGACTAGCATTGTTATGTCCAGTGCTTAACGATATGTGTTCATTGTCCTTTTTGCACTTTTTTGGTGTTCATTTTCATCATTGTTTTATTTTAGACAAGCCTATCGCTTTGCCCTGGGATCTCTCCTACGGGTTTTCCACATTATTTTTAAATGGACTTTTAGTTACTTTTGGAAATCACAAATGCTCTCCCATTTTGGGGTATCTTAGATGGAGAAGTAAGGACGCTTCGCGTCGATGCTTCGTATTGTTAATTCGATCTCCGATCTCCGGATCCATGAGTTCTGATTACAGTCTCTTAATTTCATCTGTAATTCGCTTGATATTATCGTCATTCAGGTCTATCAATAATGGAAAGAGACTCCCACTTATCTCAGATCAACACTCGTAGCTGGACACTGAAATTAAGATTTCATTTATTACACTGAATCAAGCAGCCGCTTTCAGATGATTTTTGCTGTACTTTTTTTATATGTCTAAGACAGAAAGGTTTCTGTTGTGGTTTGAAGTTCTGACTCCGCGTACGATGGCTGACTGACGTGACCTTAGCATCACGATAACGAAGCCCTGATCACCACCTAAATCACGAAGCCCTGCTTGCACTACGAAGTTTAAAAAAGAAAAAATAGTAATTACCGTAATCACTAATTACGTATAAATTCGTCACTTAAAATAAAAATCAAAGAAACAGTGATGTGTACAAAACTAATATATGTTTTGGTAATTAATACCAGTAGTTTAGTTAAAAAAAAAATATTTATGAAAAAAGTAATACGAAAGCTTTAATTTATGTCTGAATTTTGCCCATTTAAAACTGAAAATAGTGTTAACTACTTTCAAAAAGAGAACCACTCACGGGCGGTCCACTACCTTTTGAGGAACCGTTCATTTCGAGCCAACATCGCTCTCCTCCCGGAAGTTTTTCCGTAATCGTCCAATTTTAGAGTTTTCAGTTTGTGAAAAGTGTGTCATCAGACATACTTTTAATCTATCCATCATCCGTCTCTCTGTTCATCACAAAAATACATATTATTCTAAGATAATAAACGTTCATTTATTCATAAAAATTAAACACCATAGAATAATAAATTGTGTAAACTACCACTTTTTAGATATTTTATTTATTATATTTTACTTTAAATCTTGGAAATGTGTGAAAGACTATGCACTATGCAGTAGGGTGGGCCGAAAAAAGCAAATTTTCGAGTACAAACTTCTAATAGGACTCAAAAGTTGCGTATTGTCATGCTGATTACTGTAAAAATAATAAAAAAATTACCATTTGATATTAAGTGCTGCCGCAAAGCGGTTGAAGTTTGCCAAAAATGCAAAAAATCAACTCATTTTAATTTTACCGTCAGAATTTATTGATTAAAATTAATGCTTTTGAAGATAAATTATATCGTTTAGTTATGTATTTTTATCATATAAAAATTAGAATAAAAATTTTATATGGAATATTTTATTTGTGAAATTATTTTAAAAATATGCAATTTTGAAGAAAAATCCCAAATTTATAGCTATGCAAACTGGATCGCTTTTTAAGTTAAAGTTGTGAAAAAGTACTCTTAAACACATAAAAATAGGATTTATAATATTTTCACCCGATATAAATAGCAGTATATCGGGTAGCAGTATGAGTAGACACTTTAAAAAGCGGGGCCGTCACGCGGGTAATGGATCGTACATTTTTAAAACTATTATTATTTTAAATATCGAATTTTTGATGTTAAAACGAAGTTCGAGGAGTTTCTCTGAAATTAATCAAAATTGAAGTTCAAAGTTTAAATTTGCAATTTTCTTAAACACCCCTACATGTATTTTACCATGTTCGAAATAAGCGCTGTGCTGCATATATAAGTTGAGAAACATTCTAAATTTTCACTATCAAATTTGGGCATAAGTGATCTCGAAAGCAATGTCGCTCGGATGAAACTAAACTAAGGTCACTAACTAAAGCCGTTGCTTTTAAGTTCACCACCCTCTTTTGAGACGAAGTTGAAGCCAATCCAACTTTACTGTTAGTGTTATGTACACTTTGAGCACTTGTGACAGTACCAGTTTTTTCCTTCAATGTCGCCCGAGCTCTTTCATTTCTTTTCATAATTTTCATAGTTTCCTTTTTATCCACGTTTACAATAAATGTCAATCTAGTTGTTCTTTGGTCAAAAACAAACTTTCTCTCTAAAGGTGGGATCTTTTTATCTTTTGCACACTTGCATTCCACAACTGCAGAACAGTCACAATTGCATGCACTTTTTTCGCATTTGCACGAAAACGTAATGATGCATTTGCACGCTGCAATATCGAACAGGTCGTGTTTTGCATTATGTATGAAATTTTCCAGTTTAAACTTAAAATTATCCTTCCCATGATCTCGTTTGAAACTTCTTTTTCAATTTCGATATTCATCATGAAAAGATTTTATCATTTGGATAACTCTCACATAACTCACCACTGGTATAGAAGCTTTTTGATATATATTTTCAATTTCCATAGCAACTCTTTCTGGTACTGACAAAACGGCTAAATCTTCGTTTCCATTCGTTAAAACTTCTAAATAATGCAGCAACATGTCTTCATACGTTGGGAGGTTTGCTCCACTTAGTGTTCTGGGTAGACCCAAAATTAGACATCGGTTTGCCTGCCTTGTAACTAAAAATTTACGTTTGCACGCCATTTCTAAATCACCACAAACGCGTACAAAATCACAAGAACAATGTAAATCCAATAGAAATCTGCCACTAGCTGTTTCTAGATCTGTAGCTAAATTGAAACCAACCATTGCATTGAACTGCATCGAGAATTTTTCAAGTGGCGTGCCAGATGTAAGTACTTCATATATTCTCAAGTGGCCACGTGTCAAAAAGGCAAAAGCTAAATCCCCTTTTCCCTCTCTAGTATACATTATATGTAATGTAATAGTTACCACTCTTCCCTTGAAAGTTGTCAATCCATTCTACATAAAAAATTTAGAATGTTTCTCAACTTATATATGCAGCACAGCGCTTATTTCGAACATGGTAAAATACATGTAGGGGTGTTTATGAAAATTGCTCAAACGTATAGATATTTGAGTAAATTTAAACTTTGAACTTCAATTTTGATTAATTTCAGGGAAACTCCTCGAACTTCGTTTTAACTTCACAAATTCGATATTTAAAATAATAATAGTTTTAAAAATGTACGATCCATTACCCGCGTGACGGCCCCGCTTTTTAAAGTGTCTACTCATACTGCTACCCGATATACTGCTATTTATATCGGGTAAATATATTATAAATCCCATTTTTATGTGTTTAAGAGTACTTTTTCACAACCTTAACTTAAAATTCGATCCAGTTTGCATAGCTATAAATTTGTGATTTTTCTTCAAAATTGCATATTTTTAAAAAAATTTCACAAATAAAATATTTCATATAAAATTTTTATTATAATTTTTATTTGATAACAATACATAACTAAACGATATAATTTATCTTCAAAAGCATTAATTTTAATCTGTAAATTCTGACGGTAAAATTAAAATGAGTTGATTTTTTGCATTTTTGGCAAACTTCAACCGCTTTGCGGCAGCACTTAATATCAAATGGGAATTTTTTTTATTATTTTTACAGTAATCAGCATGACAATACACAACTTTTGAGTCCTATTAGAAGTTTGTACTCGAAAATTTGCTTTTTTCGGCCCACCCTACTATGCAGCCCCAGTTTGAAGATCTGTATGTAAATAAGACCTCAAATCAAACTGGAAAGCCTTCAAAGCTTAACGTTACGGAGACAGGTGACAGGCAGGGACCGACTTACAACTTTAGGGGCCCTGGGCACAGGCAAATTTGGGGGCCCCCAAACATACCTCTATAAAATATTCGTGTGTATTTTTTTCTATATTTCAGTGTTTACCAAAAAAATAGTCTAAGTAATTTGTTTGAAAAGCATGCTTAATCCCCAAAAATAAATATTTTTTGTGAATTGATTAATTCTGAGTTTAAACACAATTTCATAGTTACTTTTTGTTCATGATTTTTTTTTTTTTTGCATATTCATATTAAAAAGCTAAGTTTGGAGGCAGTTATATTGAGCGTAAATGCTCATGAAGAAAATTTGGGGGTCCCCTTAACCCTTTCAGTCCCAGTGATGCCATTTGGCATCATTAGTTTTCTGATCATAATTGTAAAAAAATAATAGGGCTGACATCTATTGGGATTAATGAAAAATATTTTCTGATAGAAAAAAGTTTGAAGAATCAAATGATGTGCTTTTTAATATCAATAATGGCTATAGACGATCAGAAAAAAAAATTCTAAAATGATGATGCCAAATTGTCATTCGGACTGAAAGGGTTAATAGTTCAAAAGTAATCTGAAATATTCTATAATTTTTTTCTTTAATTTTATATACATCAAATTAATGCTTTTAATACTGAACTTCCTTGAATTGTTGCTCCTATGGGTTATCTGTTCCCTAATGACATTGATTCACCAATCGAAGCTCGAGAAGGAAATTATTTTTATTTAGCAATTCGGTTACCACTCAAGACCTTAAACATACGGCAGATGTGCCTATTACTCCTTCTTTATGGAGTATTAAAAAAACAATTACAGGTGGCGCAAATAAAAGTGGCCCGGCGTAGAGATAGGAATGCATTGAGATGATTGGCGAGAAAAACTATCGAAACCGTCCGAAAGCCTTTAAGTTGAAATAAAAGATTATTCAAGCGTGCAATGGCTTTACTTCCCAAACCTTGGGCCTGGAGAGTCCAGATGATTAAGGCGTTCGCCTTAACCAACGTTCGCAACAACGTAGGCGTTCGCCCTTCGTTCGTTTGAACAAGTCCTAAAACATTCCGAACACCATTTTTTGTATTAACAAAAGGTCCGATTATTTAGGATAAACAACGGTCGAAAATAATCATTAATGAGATTTTTTTTTTTGCACAGCTGTGTACAAACCTTCAGTTTATATTGCATTCCAAGTAGCTTGTCAAACTATAGCATAGTTGCCGGCAAATAATTCGCTAAGCGTTTTTTTGGGTTTAATAGTGAAGCGATCCATAGCTTCACTTAGCAAACCTGGCTTTGCATTAGTTTTTGACTTGGTAACAATTATATTTTCTTCCTATCTCTATCACGGTGCCACTTTTATTTGCGCCACCCTGTAGATGTAGTATTAGCCAACTTCTAAAGAATGCCATAACCCCTCAGGTTTTAGGATACTTTTGACTCTTCTACACGTTTGTGGTTCGGTCGAATTAACGCAGCACTAGACTTGTGCGAAGGCTTTTGCCGGCGGGCAACGCAATTTCTATCCACGTCAAATAACGAGAAAATCTAATGCATTTGGGCTTGATAGTTTCTATCAATAACCAACTCTTTTTTTTGTGTGTATACCAATCTAACCAGAGTTTTATTAAAATAAATTTCATACAATTACATTGCAGGGATCGCTACTCGCGAGCCCTCTGAGAAACAGACCGAACTGAAGTGAAGGGAGAAGATCGTTCGAGATTCGACGGGGAAACGTCGTGGGAGATGGTCGTAAGACGATGAAGATAAAGCGTAAAACGCTTATTGTAAATAATTGAGTAAATTTGTGACTTAATTAAAAACCATTTTAAATGCAGCTACGAGTCGCAATATATTGATACTTAACGCTACCAATATCGAGGAAGGAGGAGGCCAAGACATAGGCTTTGATGTCCGGCCACGCGACCTGCCTACATACAGGGTGTCCAGAAAAGGACTCGTTTTCAAAAATTAATAAAAAAGAAATGGATAGAGATATTAACACAATTCTTGCAGAAAACGAATGAGTCATGTCTGAAATTTGATATGGAACACTTATGTTAGTTATGTTTATTACGTTATTATATGTTATTAAACTTTATTATGTTCAATTTAACCGACAGATAGCGCTGCAATACCATGTGCTGGATTCAACGCAATAACTATTGCTGTTTTCCCTGAACTGAAAGCTACTGAACATTTCTGACCACGTGTCCTTCTTTTCGGTATGTACGCATGCCTAGTTCTTTCATACAGCCAACACACGGTATTGCCACGCCATCTGTCGGTTAAATTGAACATAATAAAGTGTAATAATATAATAACGTAATAAACATAACTAACATAATAAAGTGATCCATATCAAATTTTAGACATGACTCATTCGTTTTCTGCAAGAATTGTGTTAATAACTCTATCCATTTCTTTTTTGTTAATTTTTGAAAACAGGGAGTCCTTTTCTGGACACCCTGTACATTGTAATAGGTACTGGCGAAATGTTTTTTTAAACAATTTGCTACTGTACAAAAAGTATCAATTTAAATGTTATTTTGTTATTGAATTTTGAACAGGATTTTTTTAAGCGTAAGTGTATAGTAAAGGAGATTTTCCGATTCGGAATTGAGCCCATCGGCCCCTATCGAAAATGGGAATGGAACAATAAACATAAAAAAAAAGAATCGGAAAAAAAATTCCCAACCACAACTTTGCACTAGAAAATAAAACAAGTAGGTTTGTAACAGAATCTGTCACTTAACCCGCTTCCACACAACAGTTGTGTTTAACAAGTAAAAAGGCGCCAAACACAGCATTAATTCTATATTAAACATTTTTATGCTAAATTTGGCTAGTTTCATTTAAATTTTATTTCGAAAATTCAGTAATTATTACTTATCGTTTGCAAAAATTAATCTATATTTTAAAGAATAAATATGTAATATTCCTCGCTTTTAAATAGAGTGAAAACATTTCATATCAACATACGAAGAATCTCGTAGTGAAATATATTTGACGTCATTTCAAACTGATCGATGTCGCAAAAATAAATTTAGTTTAATTTATTGTCTAAAAGAATTAAAGTTTCTCGAGCGATTGTTGCGAATGGCAATGGTGATTAAATTCTAATAAAAATGGCTTCCTATGCTTTTTAAATGAGCATTAAATGTTGCAGTTTTTTAAATAATTGAAGTACTTCGAATTCGAATTCTTTTCTGAAATTTTCAATGTATTCTAATTTCGATGCGCTGAATTTTTTGACGTATCACACTTGTCCGTAGCATTTGTAGTTCGGAATATGAAAGTGTGTGACGGACAGACAGACGGACTGAACGATTATAATACCTTCCACTTTTTACGTTATAAACGTAGTGTGGAAGCTAAAAGTAACATTAAGAATTATACAGATATAAATATTATTTAATTTGAAAACCACTATTATTATTGAAGAAAATTTATTATATAAATATAATTTGCATTGATGTTAATTCAGACTTTTTTTTTCAATAGTTTTAAAAACGATGCCACTAGCATTGTATAAAGAAATTTAAATTCTAAACTACTACTTGGTGGAGCGAAAGTACTGAAAACCATTAAGTTAGTTGCTGCACAAATTTTTATCCAGAAAATTTAATATATTTTTTAATTGAATGTCTTATATCCAATTATTTCGGGAATGCACCAAGTTCATCAAATAAAATGTATTAAAAAAGATTTTATTTATGATTATTTAGATTTTTTTGGTGGGCCTAGAAAAGAGAAAAATACATTTATACAAAATCATGGGAAAGCAGTTAAACTGCCGCATTTAAAGACGCTCTAGGGCGTCTGGCAATGTTGAGTCATATATCGGTAGATTTAGAATCTTAGTATTACCTGAATATTCGAGTTTTTCATAAAAGTTGGCGGCTAATTTAGCTATAAAATTGGTCAGCTTTTCGATGTTAAGAGCTCGCCTAATATCCTCGTTTCTGGCAAACCTGTCACCAGGGCCTGATTTCCGGCAGGGCGAACGGGGCACGTGCCCAGGGCCCCCATTTTAAACAATGGGTTCGCTGAAAAACTCCTTTCTTATCATTTTCCCACTGTTTATCCGATCGATAGACAAGAACAGAACCTGCCAAGGCTACTTGCGTGGTATGGCTCTTCAACTCATTGAGCCATTTAGGCTAAGTTTATATATAACTTATTTCAATCATTTACAATTTCATTTAATAAAACTACAAATAAATTAATTTGATTGTAGGATATATTTAACATCTATATTGCAATCTTTCTTCGATTGCAATAAAAAAAAACCTCCCTTCTAGAAATAATTAAATAACTCTTCCACTAATTTTTTTTGTTACCAACTTTTTTAAAACAGAAATTTGTTAATAATAATTCATTTTGCTTAACTTTCGTTTTCTGCTTCTATGATTATTTTTCTCTAAAAACACAATGTTACATGCATTGTCTGAGATTAAAATAAGTTAATGCAATTTGAGTCGAATATATTGATGTTACTCAATGCATAAGCTAATCTCTTTAAAAAAAATTATCTCTTTCTGTCGAAAATTTTAACCGATATAAATTTCGTTCTCGTTTTTGGATTATTTCGATAGACTACGAGTTCTAATGATGTTGTTTAAAAATCAAATTGAGTTGGCAAACAGTCTTTGTTGTTGAAACGTAAAAGTCCATTATCAATTTAAACGTTATGGTAAAATGACAACGGATTTCACAAAAGTACATTCGATAATGCTACATCTAAGTAAAATTAATAGCTGTGAAAATAATGCAGAAAATTTAAACATTTACTTGGCTACACCATATAAATGCTAGAACTATTATCCATACCATATACTTTAACAATCGTCAAATTAGAAGATGTAGTGGATTCGAACAATTTAGCGTGTTCAATCCGATCAATATTTTTACCTAAGTTGGCATGCATATTGTTGGCATCAGAGGAAAAGAAAAACGATTACTAAACTAATGTAGAAATTGACAAAAAGATCAGTGCTACGTTTACAGATATGTATGAAACTAGTGCCTATGCATCACGAAAATAATAAGTACCTTATCACAATTTCAAATTTTACTTAGTTTTTGCGATCGCGCTCTTTTGAACCTACTACATCAAAGTTCAAAATTCCCAGTTATTTTTAGCGTTCCACCGGCCATCACTTTCAGAACCTTATATTTCATAATAAAAAAATTTAAAACAAAAAAGATCAAGTCCATGGAAATATTTCTTCACAAACTTCTTACAATATTGAACGAAAGAAGCGTAGTTGCAAATTCTAATCAATTCGATCCATCTATAATAATAAAGAAAGAGTCTGTGGGTGTGTCTGTTTGTCTTTGGATCGTAAAAGACCTACTTATACTGCCCTCAGAAATTCGAAATTTTTAAGATAGATTTCCTTTAATACCAACGTGTGCACCTGAGGCTTAGTTTTTTCATATTTGTTCCATTTTTATAGAAAATTCGAATTTTCTGAAAAAAATACACCACTTTCGCTCAAATCCGATCATTTTTTCTCTTTCCTGATGCCATCGGCTGAAAAAAATTAAATAAAACTTTTAACGAAAACATTTAAAATTCAAAATGTTTATTTTATTCTTTTGCCATCACTTTCAGAAACTAAATTCATTATTTGAAAAATAATTGACATGTTTCAAGTGACGTAATTCCGCGCCAGTCTTTATTCCCGGATTTTATTTTGGGTTTATTTGATGATTTTTTCATTGATTTTTCTGTTGACTGCATGTATGCATATTTAAGCAATAAATGTATAGTTAAGCTATTACTGAACTATGATGGTTAATAAAGGCCAACGCACTAGAGCTATTAGTGTTTTATGTCTTTATTTTTTCGCCAAATACGTTGCCAAACTCGCCAAATTATTAACTAAAATTCGCCAAATAGACAATTTCTTTTATAAATAATTTATAAGCTGGTCGGTTGTTCGAAGGTCATTGTGTTAGAGCTGTATAATGGGTGTGGGTAGCTATATCTATTTTCTCGCCAAATTATTTCCCAAAACGCGCCAAATGAGCTAAAAGGTTTTTATGTATTTATGAGAGAATTGTGATGACATTTATGAGTGCATTTTATAGAGCATTTTTCATTTTGGAATTTTAAGGCAATGAAACGGGATTTTATAATTTATAACGAGCGGAAACAATAATAAGTTTATGATCCTATAACAGGGTATATGGTACACATTTATAGAATCTATTTAATATTTTTTTATTCCGTGCGAAGAACGGGTATAAATTTGCTAGTTTTCATATATATTAGTCTTGTATCTATACTAACCATCGTTTTCTCGTTTATGGGGCCTTTTTTTAAAAAAACATTTTAAAGGAGTAACAATAAAATGGTTATTTTTCATTTTTTCTAAAATTAAAAATCTAAATAAGGACTAAAGATTAAAAAAAAATCGAGTATTCAGATTTAATTAACTTGCATTACATAGTAGGAAAGTTCGTGAGCAGTAGTTTCAAATATTATCTAAAAATAAAACAGTAAAATCTTCAAAAATAAGACGTGTCACATTTTTTGAAAATGACCCAAATATTCTAATACATTTATTTTGCATATCGCTATCATTCAGGCCAGAAAATTGTTTTAACTGTTTTCCTTCTGTGTTATAATGCAAAAAAACCCTGAGTCAGTCTCTTTTAACTCAATAGGTAAATTTGAACACATGTATCCAGAAGTGGATATTTTTTAATTATTTTTCGAAACTTTTATTACATCACAAGTCTACTTCTAAATAAATCTGACAAAATAAACTTTCAATTAAATATACATTAAATGAAAAAATACTTTTAATTCTTTTAAATTTAACATACCACTCTTTTAGTTGTAGATATTTTTATATAAAATTATATTCTGACGAATTTGCGGTTTTTGATCAATGTAATATGAACTTAAAAAAATAAGCGACTTAGGTCGTTAAAAAAAACAGGAGGTAAATATAATACGACTTCCAATTATTGCTTAATAAATCAGCACATACAATGGTTTTTATTATATGCTCTATAAGGTAATTTCAAGAACTTTCAAACCTAAAAAGTTCTATGGCTGATACCATGTGTGCATGCACGATTTTCTAAATCCATATCCGACAGTTTCTGGGAACTCATGTACCAAACTTGAAGTCAAATATTGAACAAAAATGAATTCATAAATTTATAATAGAAATTTTAATTAGTTACGTAGCATTTAAAGGCACTTAAAACAAATTAGAACAAATTAGTACAAATTAGTTAAAACAAATTAGTACAAAACTAGATAAAGAATAATCATTAAAGCTTTCAATTTATAACATTAGTTATTTTTACAAATAACATTTTCAAGGAGTTATAATACAGTGGTTATTTTGCATTGCAACTCAAATTTTAAAATTGAACTAATTACGCTTATATATTTTATTTTTACACTAAAAATTTCATATGATAGCACATATTAAAGGAAATTTTATTGGCAACAAGTATATAATAGTGATAATATAAATAATGCATTTTTCTTTTTTAAATATATTGTTTTTTAAAACTTAGAAACTTGGCCAAGTCTCCCTTATTAAGAGAGACTTGGCCCATGGTAAGGGAGACTTGGCCCATGCAAAAATGCCCAATTTTAAAGGGCAAAATAGTAAATATTTCAAATTAATTTTTTAAGCATTGAATGTAAAAAAAAATTATATTATAATTCAACACTCTGGAACTCATTTAAAAATCATGTTTATCGTAATATTTAGAGTAATACATTTTTCTAGTATTGTATGAATTAAAAATTCTAATATTGTCCATAACAAATATTTTTTTTTATATTTATGTTAAATATATTTTATTCAGTTTGTACACACATTAAAATGCACAAGATATAAGCCTAAGTTTGAATTTTTATTTACTTTAACGGCATAAACTGTAAAAGTCAAAGTCAAAGCGCACTTTCAAAACTACTCGTTCGTCCCCCCTCCCCATATAAAGAAAAAAATCTGATAATATTAATATTAATCTGGAGTATTATTATTCTTGAATTAATAACTTATATAGTTTTTTTCAGAAAAAGTTTGATATTTGGTCGTAAATGATAAGTTTGATTTAGTTGAGGTTTTCGTTTTATTCTAAACAAGTACAAATACTAATAATCAATCTATTACTTTCATAAAGTTATAATCATACGTTATTATTAACCGTGTATTTGATAAACATTATGTATAGAGTTTCATAACTAGTTCACTTAGGGAGCCTTGGTCCAGTGGCCAACCTTCCCTTACATAGAGTGGCCAACCCTCCCCACCTAGACATTTCGTAAAGAATGGCACATGATGTTTTGAAGCCTACTTCATTGCACAAACTTTATAGCTAAAATAAAACCTTAATATAACAGTATTTTAAAAATACCATATACTTAAACTTAATTGAATTGGTTTTTCTGAAAAAAATCTTACAAATTATGTCTAAAATGTTTACTTTTTTGGGTGAGAAACTTTCTTTTTTTATCTTCTCCTCAATGCAAAAAAGTAGCTCAATAAAACTAAGGTGGCTATCTGCTGACAACAGTAGCTTTGAGTACAATCTATTGAGAAAATGCTAAAATATTTTTAAATACTAAAATTTAAAGGTGGTCCAAGTCTCCCTTATGGCCAAGGCTCCCCACTCTCCAATAAATTTTTGAGACCGTAAGGTTTTTCGGTCGACATTTTTTGGTTTAAAGGAAATATTTTTTCTATTAGTTACTTGTTTAGTTCATGCTATTAGCTACAGTTACGTGTATAATAGTGCTAATGTAATTATTCGCAAATGACTTTGTTTTGGGGTTAAACAAAAAAGTGCAACTAGGGATAATTGACCTAAGCCAAATGGGGATATGTGACCCAAGTAATCAACACAAAAGTAGACCAACTAAATTTTTTTTAAAATCACGGGAGTGCCAAAAGTAAATGAAAGTTGGGAAGGTACAAGGGAATTTTTTTAACGAGCTTACAATTCAATATGCATAAAGAATCGATGGAAAATGTTTTAAATGGCCTGAAATGGACAATACATCTCAAGTTGATATTGATTAAATAGTAGCGATTCTTCAACCACCTGTGTTTTCTCTGCAAAATAAAAGCCCCAGTTTTGTATTTCGACCAGAATTTACTTTTAAATTTGATTATTTCGTTAGTATAAGCACAATTAATGTGATAAAAATAAAGAGTAAAAATTTTGTCTGAAAATACTATAAAATCTATATAAACTTTATAATATGATATTAGTTTTGTTATTAGGTAAATTTTTTTTGATAATTTAAAGTCTTACAACCACATTTTTTGGTTGGGTCACGTATCCCTATGCATTGGGATACATGACCCAAAACTAAAGTTTTAAATAATTTATATTTTACTGCTATTGCTGTTAATAATACAGAAAAATACTAATATATATATTGTGTAATACTTATTAAAGCATAAATTAACTACATTTGCACATCCATAAATAGTGTTTTTTAAAAGTTACAAGCCAAAAACTACAAGTTTGGTCATATGTCCCTGGTTCCCCCTACTATTAAAATGTGTCACAAATATTGAATGGAACTCGGAACAAAGATTACAAATGCCATATGTCCATATAGCATTTTTACTTATGCCTAATTTGAAAACAACTCGATAATATAACAATTCAAGGCTTAGCATGATTATGCATTTATCAATTTAAAAAATGAAAGTAAATTGAATACCACTTATTTTAACTCAGCAATGTTTAAATAAAAAATTAAAAAAATATGTTCACAGTTTTTTTTGCATGATATTTTAGTTTGGTTCTTCAAAATGCTTGGTGGCTTTTGGCTTAGCCGTAATTTACGTCATAACGCGTCATTTACAAAACGCGCTTGACACCTCATGCACTTGCCACGTTCTTCCTCCGAAGTGCTTCAGATTTTGGCCAGTCGCTTAGTGGAAGAACGTGCTAAGTGACATTTTTTAGGTAAATTTGATCCATAAACATTTCATAATTTCTGTACTAACCTTCCAATTTTCAAAATTCTTTTTCTGTTTGGAAGATAGGACTTCACAGATATCTTTTATACTTATTAATCGTTCGCCTGTCCGTTCGTCATTTTGTCCGTTCGTCCATATCCCTTTCAATTTCCGATCCAAAGTTCCTGATTTTGAAAATTCTTTTTTTTTTTGGTTTGAAAGTAAAAAATTAGATGACGACAATGTATAGTGTTTGGCCACCTGCCTGTACGTCTGCTTTTTTGTTTCTGTCCGTACGTCCTACTACCCTCCCCCCCCCAACTTCCTTTGTACCCGTCCAATTTTAAAAGTTATTACTTTCAATTACCTATATAAAATATAAGGTAATAAAATTATTGCGATAGGGGTCAATAATCCAAAATGAAGATTTTGTGCTTTCTACACGTTTTGGAGGGTGCTCATTCTAAAATATTTAGTTTTTTTTATATTTGATCCGTCTGTCTATCTGAAACTACTTTACAGTTTAAAATGAAAGAGCTACGGACTTCAAATTTAGTACACGGGTTCCTAGTTCCTTTTGGACGTGATAATAAGGTTTTCGATAAAATTGCGCATGCGCAAGTAGAAGCTACTATAAACTTTTTTGGTTTTAAAGGTATTGCTGAACAACGAAAATAGATACAGACTTCTAATTTGATACACGTGTTCCCTGTAGTAGTCGGACGTCAAAATAAAGTTTTCTACAATATTGCGCATGTGCAAGGAGTAGCTGCCATAGAACTTTTTAGGTTTGAAAGTTATTGAAAATACTTTATAAGATATCTATAACTTTTAAATGAGCGTATTGATATATAGTGTTACACATCCCTAGTTTTTTTTAAGATATCAGTCACCTATCTTATACTTTTTGTTCGTCCGTCTGTCCCTACTATAAGGATTTCTTTGAGTATTTAAGTTAAAAGAAAGTAGGTTATATAAGTTATTTTAGAACTTCTTGCTTAATGTTAGATCAGTAAGTTTTTAATTGAAAATATTTTTTAAACAATATCATTATCACTGAAATTATAAACTAAATACTTTGAAGAATAATAAGACAAATCAACTTAATAAAAAGTATACAAAAAAATAGTAAAAGATACACAAATGCATTTCAATTTAATAAATATTAAATTTAAAAGACTTATAAAAATAGATTATAATGCAAGATGTAAGTTTTCGCAAAATAAATTTTTAAATAGTTTTTAGATAAGAATAACCGAATTTAAAAACAAACGTTTATATTAAAAAAAAGTAAAAATAAGTTGTATGGCAAATATAGATCCTAAGGTTATTTACGTTTTCTTTCTCCTTTTCAATTAAGGGTTTAATCAATTTTAAGAAAGCTACTTTAATTTACAGCATTTCTACAACGGTCGAACATGATCGTTTAAACAATTTATTTTTACAATCGTGATGCATAGTACTTTTTTAAAGTCATCGATATTTTAATAAATATTAAGAACTTATAACGTTTTATACTTTGTCACTTTATTTTTACATCAATTATTATAAAAATATTTTAGTTTTACATAACAAAGCAATATCTTGAAAAAATTTGTACTTACCGTATAAACTTTTATTCACACTTTCAAGCAAAAATTCAGCTTTCCGCTTGCTTCTTAATTACATTTTAATAATTTTAGGAGTTTAGGACATTGCACAAAATGCGTTCGATAGCTTTAGAGATCAAACGTAAAATGGCTTTAAAACGAATTTTGTACCCATAATTCATTTTTTTAAACAAACCAGATGCTTTGACACTGCACTTATATTGCCTTGGTTGCTGACCCGAGCCGTGTCTCGAGCTTCAGTTTGGATTTGACCTTGGATTTCTCAAGGATTTCCAAATGCTTTTTAAGGAGAAATTGGCGAGTGATTCCATATCGCGTTCGATTTTATTCATCGGCCGTATCCCATAGAAAATTTAGGAAAATCCCCTCTTTTTTCAGTTTTTAACTGTTTGTAATGTTTTTAACGGGCGAAAATGTTTTTTTAACGGGACATGACTGTTTCTTAATGGGATATGACTGGAATCTCTGCTGCCGGTTCCTGCCCATTATTTTACAAGGAAATTTTTTTTAAAGTGTGTAGGAGAGTGTTTTTTCTTGATTGTTTTTGTTTTCGGGGACTATTCTTTTCCGTAGTTATAAGCTCAAGGCGCTGACCGGGTTAGTGTAACTGCGGTATGAATGTTCGGTGCAATGTTGTTTTAACGCGAACTGCGAACTGCCATCTCCATAGAGCAGGTGCAACTTTGTTTTAATTATACCATCTGTTCGCTGCTAAATTATCTATGTTTATTACAATAAAAATCAGACGACATTTTATAAAATGATAAAACCTTTAACTCCGTTTAAATTTAAAATCAAAATGCATTTTTTTTTCCGATTTTGACAAATGCACTCAAAACCCATTTTACGCAATATAAATTTAATTTCATTGATTATATTTAATAATTAAAGTTAATTAGGAAATATTAATTACATTTTGTTGAATTCTTTTTGATTAAAACTACAAAAGAACCATTTGTTTTGCTATTAATGCAAGCAAAAGTCTGAAAATTTTCCGCAAACGTGTCACTTAGCACGTTCTTCCACTAAACGATCGTTCGGGAAACGGGCGATTTCGGTGGAAGAACATGCCAAGGATCCTTAGCACGTTCTTCCATTGAAAAAGTGACGAAAACGCGTGCACCTACCAACTTCGTATGCGAAAAATATACGAAATCGAATGTTTTCTAAAAAATTGAAAGGTGTTATGTTTAAAGCAGGTAATAACATGATCATTGACACAAAAATCTCAATTTTTTCAAAAATGTCACATAGCACGTTCTTCCACTCAGCTCTTCAATTATAAGTTCACTTTTATCCACAGTTTCCCCGCTTTGTCCAACAATTACCCCGTAACTAAACATCCATGTTATAATGTTACTATTCATCCTACAATGGTGTTTTTCAGCACAAACCACCTTCATAAACATATCTAAGACTGAGCATTACAAAATTCAAAATCATGTAAAAGAAAACAAAATTATACACAATTTGGCATCGACTGAAACCATTTTTTTTAAAAAAAAGTTGAGTAGTTTAATTAAGTTTAATAATTTTAATTAATGGATTGAAATTGAAAATAAACCAGAGGTTTTTAAAGACTTATTTGAGGATGAGTATAAGGAAGATTGACAGCTATTAATAGATTCCTTAGGACGGTTTAGGACCCATCTTGGTTCGATAATGCCAACTGACAGTGCCAAGTTAATTAGATTTATATGCAGCGGAAGCAAAAACCGTTTTGATAGATTTACTGTAGTTTTCAACCAAGATGTATGAACGTTAAGTGCTGCTGTGACGATGTACGGCAGCAGATCTTTGCAAATTTCAAATAATATATTGCCGCTACTTTACTAAAAACCGTAAGAATTTGGTTTTTTTACTTCACATTTGAAAGATAATTGAATAAATCATGCTTTAGAAGGAAGGTAAGAAAACATTATTTTTACAATAGAGTTGTCAATGAGTGGAATGCTTTACCAGATTATGTTGTGTATTCGAAGAGAGTAGAAGAATTTAAAAAGAATCTCGATAGTTATTAGAAACTAGTAAATAATTAGATATATTTTGGACCAACCTTGCTGGGCCTCTGGCCTGTTGTTGGTCGACAATTTTAGTTTTTGTATTTGTATAAAATTGGTTTAACATTGCCACTGCGTTAACCTGTTGCGAATTCTTACTTACAAATCCTTTTCATATTCTTGGCTTCGGAGTCCTTAACCTATCAAAATCTTAAATTTATTTGTAAGAACATAGTTTTTTAGGGTTAATTTAATGGTCTTAACCCTGGTCAATATTGAATGGCATCTGAAAAAAAATTACGAATGAAGAAATGATCTAGGGATGGAAAACCGAAACCTGTTTTAAGACTAACCGGTTTGTTCGTGACTTAGGTTTCATTGAAAATTAGTTATTTTCATAAGGCCAGTTTAAACCGGTTTCTTTGAAACCGGTTGCTTTTTAAAAACACTGTCATCCCTAAATTTTTTGTAAAAAAAAGATAAGATTTAAAGATATTACTTTAATTCAACCATTCTTCGAATAAATATTCATTTTTACCATTTAAAATCAAATTTTAATCCGCGTAAAAAATAGCGGATCTAAGTTAGAATTAAACACATTTGTGCCTAAGAAATCAATTTTATAAAACTGTCTTAAAGCAGAATTATAAAAGAGATTATACAGTGACTAACGGTACTATTACAAATATAAATATTTAAAAAATTTAACAAAAGAAGATTTAAAAGGTTAGGAAAATGCAACTTAATTACCGTAAATAATTTCATCAAAGTAGAATCTTTGTAGTAACTGTTGCAGAACAGACTCGCAGTATCCAAGGCATCACTTACTGAATGTACAGCTAGCTCCTTCCAGAAGATTATCTCCCGCCCCATTTCGTGGGGAAACTATATCGTTTATAAAGGATTTAAAGCACCATAAATGTATAGACACATTATCAGAATAAATGAA